>JBBPJU010000952.1:0-15572 GCA_038088875.1 Austroboletus festivus
ACTATCTACAAGCATTGATGTAAATACAACACCCATAAGCTCTGGCACTGTTCAAGCCCTGTATCCGCATGCCTGGGCACAAATTCAGCTAAAGATCCATGGAGAAGGGCCCTGGAGACGATAGCAACGCATGGTCTGCGTCACGACCGTGATCAACCACGAATTCCAGGTTACCGAGGTGGAGGAGGGTGGCAATGGGCTGGCACATTTGGACCACATGGCGTTTGGAGAGACAGATGGATGCGAGAGTGAGCTTGAGCTGCTCAAAGCCATTCGCCTCCTCGTCACGGATGCTGTTGGGACAAGCGCCAACACTGGCACGCTGGCCAAGGTAGCGATAGGTGTCTTGTCAGTGAGGCGGAGGTATTGGTGCTCTTCTAGTAATGTGCAGGCCATTAGATAGTAAAAAATAAGAAAGTTCCGTATATCACCTTCCCTGCCACAAGTCATACCGCGCTGCTGACGGGTGTGCAAACGAAGCCTATATCAAAAAATTTTCAGCATTATGAAAGGTAGAAAAAAGGAAAAATTGTGCAGCACCTACATCCTATCACTCGTATAATGTTCTTCCTCCTCCTGGACAACCTTGTGGCGACCGGCAGTAGCCTTTTGGCTGGTACCAGTGCTGCCATCCTCAGGCGCACCTAGCTGAACGCTCCAATCAAAGGCGTAATCGTATTGGAAGCCTTCCCGGGCAAAGAGGTCACAGAAGAGCTTGCGCAAGTAGGAGTAATCCGGCTTATCGTCGAAGCGGAGGGCACGGGTGTAGTTTAAAAAGATGCCAAACTCATTGGGGAACCTGCAGCAGAGAAGATATGTGGGAGTAGTCATCTTCTTCTCTATGATGCGATCATATTTTTGTTTCTTGGTCGCAGCCTTGAGCCCTTGCCATGGGAGAGCACCACGAAGGAAGTACATGAGTACGTAAGCCAGCGATTCTAAATCATCACGCCGGGCTTGCTTGACACCCAAGTGGGTGTTGATGGACGTGTAATGAGTGGTGCCAGTAAGGTTCTTGTTCTCTCTGTACAGGATGTGAAGGTGGGTCTTGGGATCACGGAACTTCTTGGCCAAGCCAAAGTTGATCACATTCACTTGATTGCCGTGTTTGCCAATGCCCATCAAGAAGTTGTCTGGCTTGATATCACAGTGAATGAAATTGTGCAAGTGAATGTACTCGATGTGAGAGATCTATAGTAGAAAGAAAGAGGATGGTTAATAGGACAAGGATATGGCACCAGGAATGAAGTTACCAATTGATCGGCAAGGAGCAAAACGGTCTTGAGAGTAAACTTGTGGTTGCAAAAGTTGAAGAGATCTTCGAGGGAGGGCCCCAAGAGATCCAAAACCATTGCATTGTAGTCGCATTCGGTCCCTGGACGAAACTACTGGCACTTACTTGCATTCTTGATAGTAGACATTGTTGGCGAGCTGGAAGATGTGCAGGGGAAGGGTTACCCGAATTTCAGTGGTATCATGGTAGTCTATGGCATATTCTTGTAAGACAGAGTTGGTGTTGGGTGGTGACATGGTCTGAGATCAGGCTACTAAGGCAGGCAAGGTCAGTCTGAGTGATACCCTCGCAATGCCGCTGTTGGAGGCCAATGATACTGGTGGACTGCCCGTTCATTGTGGGCTATGAGTGGTAGGCACTGTTCGCCTGGGAGAGCTGAAATATGTGTGGGGGTGGTGGTAGGCTAATGGGATTGGGTCCTGGGTGGTATAGTACATGCAGTACCCAGGGGATGTCATTCAATATTGCTTCATGAAGATAGTATTTCCGGTTTGCTAGCGTCTACCAGTACTGAGTGCATTAAAGAAGTGCAATTTGTGGGGACTAAAGCACTGAATCATAGGACTATATTACAACAAGATAATCTGTCCAAGGGACAAGTGAATGTGTTTATCCATCTGCAATCACATCACCTTGTCTACAGCAGAGTCCTGCAGTGTGCTCTCGTATCGCAAGACAGTGGATTTCCTCAGCTTCGCCACAGTGGCCTGCTTGCAGGCATCACAAAATCCGGCTATATCTACCTCATCAAGGAGTATTAACAACTCCTCACCCTGACAGGGATAGTCTGGATGGAGAAGCTGTTAGGCAACTCCATTCCACCACTCGTTTTTCCAGATGGCTGCACATCAAGTCAGCATCCCACAGCTATCTGGATGCACTGCCTTCGGCTCAGTGTAGCTGATTGCCCAATATTGCTCTTCAATGAGGGCCTTCATATGAGCGAGGATGTGGAAGTATTCAATCCTGATGCAAGAAGCTTCGACAGCTGATATTGATGAAACTGGGTGAGCCATCAACTCCCAAAATGCAGGTTCAACCCACCAATCAACACAATATTGATGGCCAAGTTGGAGTTTGAGAGCCGTGTCAAAGGGGTCCAAACGATTGATCTCTGCGACTGCATATTGAAAACCATGTGAAATGTTGAAAAACTTGGATAGTTTGAGGACTGATATGAGGAAGTTGTTACGGAACGATGGAGGCGGTCCCCGACTCCGTATCCGGAAGCGCTTGATGCGCCGTCTTTTTCTTTTTCCTCAGGTCATTTCGCAGGTATGGAGGACGACTTCTCAAGTTCCCTAGCTTGGGGAGAGTCGATGGACGTCTGGTCAGCCTCCCCCCCGCTGCCAGATAATCAGGAGAATGTCCCACCCGGGGACGAAGAGTGGTTTACCTGGGATGCCCAGGAGTTGTACGACTACGTACGAAGGCGCGAGAACCTATTCCCTTTCAATTCCGAATAGGGTTCTCTTTTCTTTATTTATTTTCGCTGATCTTCTTTGGATATATTCGATCTATTCCACAGTTACTATTAGTTACCTAGCCACCCTTCCCGCTCCACACAGCACCCGCTGGTCTAGGTATTACCTCCCTTATCTCCGATAGATCTCACATATCCTCTTTCGATCCTTTAGGTAATTCTCTCACCATCGTGGGAGGATTCCCATGCACTGCCCTTCATTTTATCTATAGGCAGTGCATGCCGTCAATTACGGTATTCTTTTCCCCTTCTAAATTCGGACGCTCTTCCATTCCCTACTTCTATTATAGTAGGTAGTACTTCCGAAACCCCCGTGGGGAATAGTTTCCCATTCTATTCCCCTTTACGTATAAATAGCGCCCATGTACTTAGAGTTTCGCTAGTTAGATTCTACGCAATCCAACGTGGAGTCAACTGTACCTTTGAGTGAAGAAGGTTCTTCATTCATCGAGAGAGTTCTTCTGAGGCATTGCCTCAATCATCGTCATCTCATCTATACCTTCGGGACCCGCGCCAGAGCTAACGTACTCGCCGGCTTCATCCGCCGCTGCCCCCGCCTTGGCTACGTTGACCATCTAATCGCCAAGCGCCTCGGGCTCCACATACTGCGTTCCGTATCAGAAGTCTTGATGTTGTTGTTTGCCAGGATACCTAGTTGAACAAGATCAGCACATCAAGCAGTATAGGTCTGGATAGTGTCATCAAAAAGGACATACACGCCAAATAAAAATGCTAGAAGATAGTCAAACTCACGACGGACGACCCCATGGAGGATAATGGGATTCTCATCAGAAATCCCTTCTCTATTGAAGGATATATTGTCTTCTGGGATGGAAAGCGAGAGGAGTGATTGTAAAACTGACAAACATAGGGAGAGTGTCATGCACCATGTGGACTACCCGCAGAGGGCCACCCCTTTTCCCCATGAAGGAGATAGGCCATGGTTGAATGGGAACATCACGACCGCAGCATATGGAGGGATGGAGGACGGATGACATCAGTTCTGGGGAGGAGAGCCAGAAGGAGCCACCTGGGGAGAGGAACCCCTGGGAGACTTTGTCCCAGGATGGTGGAACATGCAAGCCCCACCTCTAGGACTGGAGGAGACGACACCTGCACCTGAGTGGCCCATGGATCCTGCATGGATGTGATGCATCCATGCCCTAGGAGAACAGTATGGACATTATTTCATCTATCTCAGATCTTCTTATCGGACTACTTTCCATTACGATCGCACGTAGACACCGGTACAATCCTCTTTCTCCCATCACTTATGACTACTTTCCCCTTCCCCTATGCCCTGAGGACAGTCCCCCCCTTACCCATGATCGCTTCTTATGATCATGGCTGTTCCTCCTAACCCCTATAAATATGACTGCCTTGTACAGTAATTCCCCAACTAGATCTATGTTTAATCTACGTGGTATTTGGTTCTTTGCTATCCCTGAGTGAGGGCCACAGTCAAGACTTCTTTACTATCCCAGATTTCTACCAGTCTCCTGTCTACTGTTGAGTAACAGCTAAACAACTCAGGGGTCGATTGTGTCTTGGATCTATATCCATAGATTGCGTCACAGAGAGAACACCAGCATAAAGGCGATAGAGGACATGACAACCAGGCTCAAGAACCTTCAAGTAAATCAATGCGGGCAATCCAAAGATGCTGGCGAAACATTGTGATTAAAACATACCAAAAAGCAGACTGTTCCATCAACAAAATAAAACTCAGGATGGCGCTTTCAAGGAATAGTTATGGAGTCGAAGTGATGGATGCTACATTGGAGTCACAATTTGTTCAGTAACAAATCCTTACATAAGCTATGGCCTGTGGTTGCGCCCATTCACAATAAATGCCAAAAACCTGCCTAATCCCACATTCCCAGACCTTCTGATTGGAGGTAACTGGAATCCTAATACAATCCTCGCACATGAAATCCTTCAGGAAGGTTATACCCATGCTTCACAACTTTTACAGCAAAATGGAGGAGGTGAAGATTATGCAGTGCACCTCAGAATTCATCTAGACCAGATAAAGCATCACATGGCTCCACTTTTGGCTGCACTTGAGCACATGCTAGCAAATGACGAAT
This sequence comes from Austroboletus festivus, assembly GCA_038088875.1. NCBI lineage: Eukaryota > Fungi > Basidiomycota > Agaricomycetes > Boletales > Boletaceae > Austroboletus > Austroboletus festivus. Next base: position 4,868 of record JBBPJU010000952.1, read on the forward strand.
GGATTGAAACATGTGCACATCAGCTTGGAAAACTGATGAATGACCTTGAGCAAGCAGCTTTGGCTGCAGCCGGAAGGTGAGCCATTGCTTTTTTCATTACACAATCATGCTGGCCTGGGCATTGACACAACATCATTTAAGTGTTCATGAATCAGTGCTTCTGAACCTTATCAAACCTGTTGAACTTTCTCCAATGGGTCCAGGCATGAGAGGCCATCCTCACTACTTGTTTGATCCAGATTGGCTGGCTGATGCTACCTCTATCCACCGCCAGATCCCACTCCAAACCATTGCCAAAATGATCGGTGTGCATTGAAACACACTACATCACCATCTTCAAGCAAACAGTATTATCATAAAGCAATATTCTGACATATCTGATAATGATCTCAATGACCTTATTTGCTACTACAAAGAGGACCGCCCAAGTGCAGGTCTCCGATTTGTAAAGGCTTACCTCAAGTCTCATGGAATTCACATACAATGGGAGCACATTGGATTATCCATGCAACGGATTGATCCTGTAGGATGAATACTTCGGCGTCAAACCATGAATCACCATTGGATCTATGTGGCCCCACGATCCAACCATGTGTGGCACATTGATGGACACCATAAGCTCATATGGTGGGGCTTTGTTATCCATGGAATGATAGATGGATATTGTTGGACAGTATGCAAAGTTTGATTCCAATATAATAGTTGCATCACTATCATTATTTATTTAGGTTATTGGTTTATGCGCAAGCACAAATAATCTTGTGGAAATCATGCTTGATATATTCCTTGAGGCAATCTCTGAGTATGGAACTCCAATGCATGTATGCAGAGATCGTGGTGGTGAGAATATAGATGTTGCCATCTGGATGATCCAGCATCGTGGCCCAAATCGGACATCCTTCATATGGGGCAAATCCACTTGGAACTCTTGCATAGAATGTCTTTGGGTGGACACCGGCATACAATTTGTTCACCTCTGGCAAGCCTTTTTCATTTGCCTCGAGGACATGCACTCACTTGATTCTGACAACCCAGCCCACCTTTGGCTCATTCAATTTCTTTTCTTGGACCATGTAAACAATGATTGCGAGCAGTTCCAATGGGATTGGAATCACCATCCAGTGTCCCGATGTGGACACAACAAAAGCCTGTTAGTATGTATCATGATGGCCTTTCCAATGACAATTTGGTAATTAATCTCACTCTAGGACATGTGATTCTTATCCGTGATACAACATGGGGTTTATGCCAAATGCCATGAGGATGCTGTTAACCCATTGGATCCAGATGGAGTTGCCACTGATCAAGAATGACATATATGACATGCCACAATCAATGTTCCTCCCATGACCTCCCCATTTGAAACAGACAAGCTGACAGAAACATTTATGGTTGCCTTTGAAACAATTCACAATCAAGGTATAATCCCCTCAGGGTATGGAGTTGTTGAGGGTGAATGGGTGGATGGGGAGTATCCTGAGGTTGAGATAATTTCTGTTGGGCATAAACCTTATGAGGTAATATTACCATTTGGAATATGGTGGCTGTGGGTTGTTCAATGGGTGCAAGCATTAGATGTAATGACCCATATCACAATGGTTGAAGCAGGTGAAATGTAGCATATCATGCAGTATATAAAGAGGATTTCTTGGCCTGTTTGTGTGCGGTCTCTCTCCCCACTGTCTGAAACGTCTGTCCCTTCATTTAGTTCATCATGTCTAATGACATTCAGCATTCGGAGCCTCAGGCTTGCACCCAGTTTATTTCTGGTGCTGGTTCAAGGGGTAACCATTGCCAAACTTGCCATCAGCGGAAACATCAACACCGTAAGCAGTTAGCCAAGTTGCCCTCAGATTCCCACCACAACTCTGGCCCTCCAACATTAACTTTGACCTCAGCTGCAGCATCGATTCCTCAGCCTGCCTCTGGCCTGGTTCAGGTGATTCTGAATTAGTATGGGAAGCAGAAGCTACCAGCATCTCCGAGTCTGGGTTATGGTACCACTCAGGTGGAGGCATTGACTGGTTTTTATAAGCCCAACTCTGTGCAATGAACAAGTGCATGGCTTTTAAACTATGGCAAGGTATGTCATGGCAAGCCCTTCTATTGGATTGAGTTCACTTACTAACAATAAATTTCTGATTAGCCCAAGATGTCCCTTGGTGCTCTGGGGCCTGCCAGCCACTCTACCATGCCAGCAAGTGCTCCACTGTGGACAAAAAGAGATAAAGAGGTTAGCATCGGTGCGGTGATGATGATGCCACAAGGGCTTGATAAGGTGTGTCATTGTTCTGGTTATACAAAGTTCATGTTCATGACAAACTATTTGACTAGGATGGAAATCTACATCAATCCAAGAAGCCTACAAAAGAGATTGAGGAGAACCTGCTCTGTCATCATCTGCTTGTTAAGAAAGATGGTGACCAGGATGCTATTTATTTCAAGCTCTCATGGGATGCCGATGCAATCGATATCTGGCTTTGTCGACTCCTCCCAAAGCCATTCAAGTGGCTTGATCATCATGTGGGAAAACCAGGATCAGGCTCTTTCCACTGGGTTGTCGCTAAAAGTGTCTTCCAAAACCTCTTTGTTCTTTGCGACAAACGAGGTCCAATCACTGGTAGGGATCTTGATGAGGTGAAGGGTACAGATGGGCATAGTTGGGACAAATGTTCAATCATTGTTGGTATGTGCACTACTTGAATTCTAACTTTGCCATCTATTCAATCTTTAAACTTACCTTTTTGTTATACATATCTAGTTTCTCGTGTGCCCATTCCCGAGCACATTTATACCAATTGGGAAGCCACTATGCAAAAAAAGGTTACTTTTCAAGGCAAGAATGCGATGGGTGCCTGCTCCAAATCCGCTGACTTCACAGCACTAGATTTGGATTCCAATTCGGACAACTCGGATGTCACCAACTCTGATGTATCAGATTCATGGATCAACAAGCCGCTGTTCCTATTCAACTTGGACTCAGATTCTGTCAACATGGGCAATATAACCATGCAACCAGCACCCACCAGGCCAGTGGCTGGATATGCTGCCAGTTCAGACTCAGGTGATGAGATCCAAATCATCACTGCTATGACTGCTGGTACTAGGCCAATCTCCCCCCTCACTGGCAGCATCTTGGAGGTGTCCGATAGTGATGGTGACATTGGAGAAGCCTCCCATGTGGCGATTTTGACTGATGCCAGTCTCGAAGGTACTGTTTACATGTCATAAGCAGAATTTACTAGCAGCCTTAGTATGCCATTCTTACCAGATACTAGTAGCCAGCTTGCCCCACTACTGGACCTGCCTGAGCCTCCAACTCTGACGCTGACGACTAGCTCTATGCATAATGATTTGTCCGCTGGCTTGGGCAGTGACCACATTCCAGTAACCCATCATGTTGCTCACAATACAGGTATCAGCCATGCTGGCCCTACAGCCCTCCCCACTGCTAGCATGCCTTTGAAGCAGTGTGCCAGTGCAGAGCTGCCTGGATTGTTTGCTCCTGAGCATCATGGCAAACTTGGAGGGAAGAGAATCCACTCTGACAATTACTATCATGGATGACATATGTAATCTCATCTTGGTCTTAAATGTCATGGTCACCATATCTCACTTGGACACTTAACTCCAATTGGTGCGACATCAGAGTATACTACCTTACAGTTCAACCTGGAGGGCCCAGAAATTCCAAGCTCTTCATCCATCCTCTGGCCCAGTCAAAAGCCAATGAGAGATCTGTGGGCATAGATGCTCACTGGTAGGCTGTTATTGCATGCCATGTCAACATGTTGCTATTTCAAGTTCATTTTCATCTCGCTGGCAGCTCAATAGACACTTTAATCCTTTACTGCATATTACTCCATTTACAACCACTGATACTCCCCACCATGGGGCCCTTGCTAATGATTTCCTCTTGTGGATGATTTGTATCAACTCAGCATGATTTGTTCATCTTGCACTTTCACCCTCCCCCCCATCATCATTCATTAATGACTTGCTATCATTCATGCATGCCAACTTTCATCATGGTCCATCAGTCATTTACCCACTTACCATCAAATTGGTTTAGTACTAGTACTCGTGATCTCACTAGTATAAATGGATGCCAATTTCACCCTTTCCCTGGTGTGCATAAGAAGTTGCGCTGGGTCACTCGGAAAAAGTTGCGCTGGGTCACTCAGAAAAAGTTGCGCGCGATCACTCGGAAAAAAGTTGCGCCGGACTTTTTGTGCAGTTCTGACGCCATAAAACCATGATCACCTGCCAGCATTGCATAGATGAACAAAGCGTACTAACTAAAGTCCGAATGGATGGGCTCGCGGTGTGGACTTGGGTGAGTAAATGTAAGGTCACGTGAAACCGATGGCACTATAGGCCATCCACCACTAGTGCATCGTGGTAACATCGTGTGTCCTCAAGTTTGCAGCAGCCCTGTTTCTCTTTAGCACCTTTTGCCCCGTGCTTCACCTACATGTCTACTCCCGAAAGCGAGCTTAATACATACCACTAAATTGCTGTCGTGTGTGATGTCAACCCCAGCGCCAAATAGTTTCAGGTATGTCATTTTGCTGCTAGCCGACTAAGTAGGACTGTCAGATGATGACTTAAATCCTCTAATCATCTTCCTTTTCAGTATTTTTGACTGCCCCCCTCCACAAGACCTCTCACAGTATCTTGACAGAGCCGGTGCTCAATATGTCGCTGGAGGTGGTTTTGGCGATGTTTACAGATGTTCATACCGCTCAGATGACTCATCAAAAGAGGTTTGAGCGATGAGTATTATGGAGCTTGACAGCTGTTGACCCATTATGCAGGCTGCTGTCAAAGCTCTCCGATACCCGATTGGTGCAACCGGTGGTAATTCAGATGACAGATTTGTGAAGGTAAAGATCTGCACTATGACCAAAGAAATATAGTACTACGAGCTTCCTTCCAGATGCTTCGTCGTGAGCTTGGAATTTGGAAGAGGCTGGACCATAGCAACATCGTTCCATTTCTTGGTATCGCATACGGTTTTGGAATGCGTGGGGCGATGTCATTGGTATCCCTGTGGATGCATAATGACTCCCTTCAAAAATACGTGCAGAAGAAGAATGATAGTCTAGCCATGGAAGAGAGACTCCAGCTCGTTGGTTTAATTAACGTTGACTACTGTTTCGCATGCTGATTTCTTCCGCAAGCTCTTGGACATAGCTAATGGGTTGCATTACCGTAGGTTGTCGTTATTGCTTCAAAAATCTCACTAGGGTGACAGGGCTACACTACAGTACATTCCATTCCCATCGTCCATGGTGACTTGAATAGCGTATGTCAAAGAAAAAAACTCTCATTATTTTGCCTAATCTGGGGATAGAATAATGTCCTTATTGATGAGAATCACAAAGCACGTCTCGCCGATTTTGGACATGCTTCCTTGGTGAACAATATGCCAGGCGCACCAAATTATCTCCAATGGTCTACTGCAAGGTCAGGCGCTGTGCGCTGGATGGCACCAGAGCAAGTTGATTTGGAAGGGGACTTGACACAAATGCCTGAGAGTGATATATACTCTTTTGGATGTATTGGTCTTGAGGCTGGTCCATTTCATGCAGAAAATGGGTTAGTTTTGATCTTAGCACAGGTCTTTTCTGGAAAACTACCGTGGTCGGAAGTACCGCGGGATGCAACTATCATCCTACACTTGTCGAAGGGCCACAAACCGGGTCGACCAGTGTCCCAAAATATAGAGGATACCCATTGGGATTTCATTCAGCTTTGCTGGCTACCTATAAAGAAGCGACCTACTGCAGACGAAATAATCAACACTCTCCAGCAGTTCCTGCGGTCTTGTCGTGAGTGACCTGTCTGGCCGAACTGATTTTGGTATCCGTCGCTGAATCTGGACCCAGCTACCACAGAGGTAGATGAATTCGACATCTTTATAATCAATGAGGGCAATGGGAATGGGTATATACTAATTATTTGATGATTCAACCCTATTGTACTGACTCCGTCTTTGTTAACGCTTTGGTCACCAAGACCGGTATACACAGCTGACCAGTCCCCACAACATCTATATGCAAGTAACTTGAGGCAGCAATTTGGGTACCCTTTGTGAATCCCAGAACCAAAGCCGCATCTTCCAGCTTCATATCAAGAAAATGGTCTCCATATTGGAGATGTTGGTTACATTGACGACCACGGCATGTTTGAAGTCCTGTTTAATGTATGCCTCCCCTTGGATCATGAGCTCCACTCAACTGGGCTCAATGAACTTGTCAACCTTGTTGGAAAGATCAAACCGGACCTGAATAAAGTCCTTCCTGTTCCAAATGCAATTCCTGCTCATAGTGCAATTTGCTGTGGTGTCCAGAAATATTATGATGACAAAAACCACATCCTGAGGTAATACACATTCATCAAATGCTTGGAGATACACTAACTGGGTATCATAAATGTACCCTAGATTCACATCCAGTTCTACATCGGGTGCTTTTCTAATCCTCCCACAAGGTGCTACAGGCCAGCACCTGGATAAAAAAAATGTAGATGAATTTGGCAAGCTGGCTGAGAAACATACCATAGAGTGGTGTCGATTGACTGGTCGCAAATCCCTCTACTTGATCACTGGGTTCTACAAAACTACCACTTGGGTTCTTGCTTCGTTCCATGGCACGGCGATAGGGCAGGTTCTTTTAGAGCGCGATGATACTGGAGAATTCAAATTTGGCCCCAGGTGTGATGGCCGCAAGAGCGGAAACAGCCATTTGAGGAACCAAACCGTGCTCATATCTGGCCTTAAAATAGAATGCAGGGATTTGGGCAATCATATTCGAGTTAGGCCAGTGGGACTCTATGCGGAGATAGTTTCTTGGGTGATCGCCCTTGCCAGAGTTGCTACAGCTAGACCTGCTACTGCCGGCACTGACCGCATAAATCGTGTCCTTGTATAAATCTATACTATGTCGTAATGACCAAGTTTCTCCTTTTTTATATTTTTTTGCATACATACCATCCACTTCGGGAAAAAATGTATGTATGTGATCCAACTTTCAAGGTGGGCATCTCCGCCTCGTTTACCATATGCCTTTAACCAGGCTTTTACTGTAAATAAGTTCTACATTTCGGTAGTGCGCGCTGAAGCGGTCAACCATAGTGGTGGCTAGTGGCAACCCGCGGGTAGCCAAAGGGGCCGTTCAATGTATCTACATACATGTATCGATAAAAAATGAAGGAGTCGGGGACTGGCTGTGAGCCATGCTACGGTCTCATTCGGGTGAACAAAGTAGTATCTATAAATACAAACGACACAACCAACAGACCTACACCGATCTCCCATCCTCCCAATCCTCCTCTTGATGCCCCTCCCCAAGCCTCCCATTCCCACCCGCCTCCATCAACGCTGCCAATGCCGTCCCCGCCCCCGTCCGCCCACCATCTCCCTCGACAACCAACTCCTTCTCTACTCTCACCCGCCCGTACGTCTCATCCCATTTCGCCACACTCTTGAAAAACCGTCTCCGTGGGCCACACTTGCTCACATCCTCCACGAACCGATTCGTCATGATACTCATCCGTTTCCGTCCCGTACTGCGTCGGTACGAGGACCCTTCCCCGTCCGAGTCGTAGCGTTCCTCCTCCGAGTCGTCGGACCCCGCCGTGGCTTCCTGGAGTCTGTACAGGTATCGTGCATGTTCTGCAAGCATTCAAATGAGACTTGGCAACCCACGCAAAAGGCGATGCCCACTCACGTGCTAATCGTCGATCCAGATCGTCCATCGCCCCATCTTCCTGCTCTGCCTCGACCTCGAGCCCCATATGCCGCCCTATACTCTCCCTCGGAACGTCCTGCATCCCGACCGATGGCGCACACGGCAACTGCGCCAACTGATGCAACGCATTGAACCGCACCTTGTCCAACGACCCATCTTTGATGTTGAGATCGTCCATGTTGTTTTCCGGCACCTCGAGTCGATAGCGTGGCCCGAACCATTCAAAGTATTCGTTCCACGGCAAGTTGAGGTCGATATCGTTTTCGATCCCAAGCGCGCAGGCGGTTTCATACGTCCATGTGCGTGCGACGTTTTTGACGGTGTAGCCGCCTCCGCCGAGGAGGATGAGCGGGACATTGAAGGAGCGGAGAAATTGGACGCAGTGAGCGTGACCTTTCATAGTGATGTTAAAACAGCCCAACTTGTCCCCTGCCAACGAATCTGCGCCACATTGTAGTACGACGGCACTCGGGCGGTAGACGTCCATGATTTTGGATATGACCTATGTACGCGTGTTGGATAATAGCTTAGTGGAGACATGAAACCCACCGGTTCAAACACCGTCTTGAAAGCCTCGTCCGTGATCCCATCCTTGAGCGGCACATTGACCGTATAATACTTTCCCTTTCCCATCCCCTTATCCTCCTGCGTCCCCGTCCCCGGAAAATACTCTCCAAACTTGTGAAACGAACACGTCATGACACGATCCGTCGTATAAAATGCTTCTTCGACGCCGTCTCCGTGGTGACAGTCGATGTCGATGTACAAGACGCGTGGATAGGATCGCAAGAGCTCAAGAATGCCGAGTACGATATCATTGATATAGCAGAACCCAGAGGCTTCGCGTTTCTTGGCATGGTGTAGACCACCCGCCCAGTTGATGGCGATGTCGGCTGCCCCCGAGGCGATGTGTTGGGCGGCCGCTTTCGTTGGGGGGGTCAGTTTGAATGCGGAGTATAACGGGCTTGCGGGCACGTACCTACGGACCCCCCAGCCGAGATGGAGCAAAACTCGAATACACCCTCGAACGCGGGGTTATCCTCGCCTACAAGAACTGCGAGGCGCAATCAGAAACACGATTGACGTCGGATGGATGTTTCGGTGACTTACATCGCGTGCCATGATACGTGAGCTCTTCTGCTGTCTCGGGTGTCACCCGATTCAAAAAGTGGATGTACTCGTCCGTATGGAAGGTTGTCATCGATTGTGGTGTCGCGCGTTTGGGACGCTGTATGATACATAACCATGAAATAACAAAGGGAGTGAGCGAACACATCAAGAAGACGCAAGAGAAGCAAGGGATGCGCACCAAGACTTGCATCTTCTCCAGCATACCGTACGCAGAGACCAAATCATGTGTGACGCGCATTCGGTGTGGTTTCATAGGGTGACCGAGGCCATATGTGTATGAGCCGATGTCCGCTACCGATGGTCTGCTTGGAGAGTATGCAAGGGAGGATATCTGGAAGACATACCATCATAATAGTAGGCAACCCGCCTCTTTGACATCGTATATCTACCCTCTAGATGCGCTTGCAAGTCTTGAAGGCGATATCGAACTTGGACACAGTCAATGATATGAATATGAAGAGTGAAACTGGACACACGTGACTTTATAACTTGATAACCACACAAAGACGCGCTAAGATGGAGAAAGAATAAGATAAATCTAATCTATCATTCAATAATGCCCAAAGAAAAAGCTTTTACTGCAATTACAGAGCGATATATCTTAAAAAAAAGGCTAGCCATCATCGCAAGTCAATCTCTACCGTGTCGCCCACTTCTTCCTCCGTGTCCTCATCTGACACGACCCTTTTAGTTTCCTTCTCGACCGGTGGCGGTGGCGGCACCTCCACGTTCGACGGCGTAATCATCTTTACAGCCTCACGCTCGACTTCTGAATAAACACTGGCCGGATGCACCGTCGACTCAGGTGCAGGCGCAGGCACAGTAGGAGGCGGTGACGTTGGCGGGGCACCTGGGGCTGACACAGATGGCAACGGTGCAGACGAAGACGTTGGCGATTGTGGTGGAAATCGGAAATTACGATCCATGGTCCCACTGCTCTTATGCCGCGTCTCCGATGCGGAAACCGCCTTTCTAGGCACAGCCCGCTCTGTCTTGGGCTCTTCCTCCGCATCCTCTTCTGGCGTAGGCTCAATGGGCTTTTTTGCGTTGGCTGGAGGACTCTCGACGACTGGGCGTGGCACGACGACAGGCACAGAGGCACGATTGGGTGCCGTCTTGTGTCCATTAGTGCCATTGGTAAACGACAACGAGGCCTGAGACATGGACTGCGGTCGTTGAGCGTGATATATCGCGGGAGGCGTGACCCCAAGGTAGAACCCAGAAATAGGGACCATTCTATTGACGCCACTCCGTCAGATACGCACGCGCATTACCACCAGCATACTCACTTTTTCTCCACCAAACACGCTATTATCCACTGTGGCTGAACGACTGGAATGCTCAACTGCAGCGCACGCTGGTACTCTACGCCCGGTCCGCCTGATACGTTGCCCCCGCTCGCACCAGCACCTGAGGGTGTCATCGCCGGGGTTGTGCACACGAAATGTGTCGTGTCGATCTGAATCTTGTCGCTCCACTTGGCTCGCATCTCTCCGAGCGCCGCCTTGGCATCCTGCAAGAGCGACTCATCCGCCACGGTCCCAAAACATACTGAAATGCCACTAGTATCTGCGATGGTATGCGTGCGGAGACGAATGAGGTTCGAAGGAAAAGTGCCAGCGGTGGTTCGAAGCACGAGTTGAAAGGAATACGTAGTGTCGACGGAGAGACCGGATAGCTTTGTGGAGGTGTTGGTCAGGGCATTAGGTATCGGTGCAAGCCGCTGTCCATTCTTGTAGATATCAAGCGAGCGTAGTTTAGCGGTCGCCAGCTTTAAAGGGGGCCATTCGAGAGTTACGGATGTTTGCGTGATATTGCGG
>JBBPJU010000953.1:0-15563 GCA_038088875.1 Austroboletus festivus
TCTACCATCATCATCAACTCTGGAGCGACGACATATATTGTCCCCCATCACTCCTGGTTTGCCTTCTTTAAGTCTCTTCATCACCCATGCAGAAATCAAACAGTATCTCCAACTGTACACCAACCACTGGCAAAATGATTGGAAGGAATGGCTGCCATTAGCAGAATTCATGTATAACCAGAAAACATCATTGGCAACTTATTATTCTCCATTTATGCTCAATTACAGGCAACAACCAATAATCTGAGGAGAAAAATAAGTAGTAATGTGGTCACAAAAAGCCAAAGATTTCATAATGATAATGAAGGAGATTACTGAAAAAGCAAAGACAGTGTTGGAAAAGGCAAAAGAAGTAATGAAAAAGTATCATAATAGAAAGTCTGAAGAAAGGCCTGAATACCAGCCAGGAGATCTTGTGTTGGTAGAATCTATTAGGATAAAATTGGATCGACCATCTGCTAAATTGGATGACTGGAGATATAGACCATTTAAGGTGGAAAAGAAGATTAGAGCATCAGCCTATAAATTGAAACTCACCAAAGGATGGCAGAAAATACACCCTGTATTTAATGAATTCCAATTATGGCCATACAAAAGAGGAGAATACCCAATCCAGAAACAAATTCCACAATCACCTGCTGTCATCCAATCTGGAGTTGAAGAAATGGAAATTGAATATATTGTAGATTCAAAGGAAATGGAAAAGGGAATCCAATACTTAGTACATTGGAAAGGATTTCCCCAAGAACATCAGGAGTGGCTCACTACCAACCAATTGAAAAATGCCCCTGATGCCATAAAGGAATTTCATAGATCATGCCTGATAGTGGCATGACCCCAAAAACAAATGAAAGTATAGAGTTGTGAATACAATTCCCTGTGTCAATATCCTATCTGTGATGGAACTCCCTTTCCTACCCCCTCTATAACCATTCTCATGCATCACAAATTCATTTCCTTCTGACAAACAATCAATCCTCTCTCATCATCCCTCTTTGAAATACCACCCATTCCATGAGATACAGCAGCTGCTGAGCACCACAGTCTTGTGGAGTTGCCTATACCAACTATGACAATAAATGCTGTTCAAGCCAAATGAAATGAAGCCCCTGTAGGAGAATGGATTGCACTGGACTTCTAGTTGAATGGGACATTCTCCCTAGTAAGGAGGTGATGTCAGAACCTTTTTCTTATCTAATTGCTATCTTATCTTATCTTTATAACAAACCCATACAAATCCCCTAAACTGCAGTACAAGAGTGTATATGTCATTCTCCTTATATGGTTTGTTTTGATTCATATGATGATGGCACAGTAGCACATTAGGGTAGTGTAGTAGTATATATTCTTGAGCATGTAGATTAGTAGTTCAGTTTTGGAATATTCATTCATCATTTGTCAGGACTTTTCTTCTTTCTCCTTATCTAATCTTATCTTCATAACAAACCATCCCTAATCTTCCTGACTCCTAAACTGCAGTACAAGGGTGTATGCATAATCATTTCCCAAAGTGATTTTTCTTGATTCATATGATGATGGCACAGTAGTGCATTAGGGAAGTAGTAGAGTATATAGTTGAAATTGTGTAGATTAGTTACACACTTTCAGAATATTCATTCATTCCTCAGTGCAAGCAGATTCCTTGGAAGTTGCCCATTGTCAATTCCTGACATTATTCCGAAAGTACTATCTTCCATCTTATCTGTGCATTTGCATTCTCCATCCATTTTGCTTGCCTAGCTGATGTGCTTTACGTTCATGCTAGTTCCTACCTCCTTTTCTCACTTAACAGTTGCATTTGTGCCATTCCATTCTATACTGCTCATAACACCTGCTTACACAGGGTTAAGTGCTGCTCAAGTGGATTACTCACACCCTAAACCTGATATGGGAAGCCACCATGCCCACAGCTGTATATACACCTAGTCTGGCATCTGTCTAGAGATAGTGGGATTGAATCCTGACTAGACTCAAATAAGGATAACATTGCTGTTCTCCATAGTGCACTAGGGGCAGGTTGTTGGGATAACCCAAGATGTCTCAATGGTATACCACTGTCATCTGATATTTACGTCATAGCCAGATGTCATTCCGGTTCCCCTATTTTACAGCACACCAATCACAAGGTCCTGCACCTCACCAGCCAACACCCAGATAAGGAAAAGTGTGCTGAAATAGTTTTTATTTCAGCTGCCAGTGCTGCCACAAGGGAAAGAGGCTTCAATAAAGTTTTAGTTTCTAAGTACACCCCCCCTCCTTCTCTGAGGCTAAATTGGCTGCTATGCATCAACTTGGATTGTTACTGATATGGAACGCAGGACGTGGAGGCCTAGCCTCTGAGCGACGTAGGCGTCAAAGGGTCCTAAATTGGGAAGGAAGTGTATGTATGTGGCTTGGATGTTAACCTGTGCTCTTGTTCCTAGCATGAAGAGGATAAGGCAGTGATTAAGGCAGTGGTGTAATAGGACTCTCTCGATGAAGGGATGGGTGTCTCCCTCCAAAGGTACAGCCAGACTTCCACGTAAGATTGCGTAGAATCTAACTAGGGAACATTACTAAAGTACAGGGGCGCTTATATAGGGTTTCGGGGGTATTAGATAATACTTCCTGCTGTGGTATGGAAGGGACCTTGCCGTAACGAGAGGCAAGGGAAAATGGTAAGCGTCCGGTCGGACCTCCATCAAAGATGGGATTGTGTCGTAATACCGCAATTGACGGCATACATCGCCTGAAGAAAAAGGGGGAAAGGTGATGCATGGAGATTTCCCAGGGAAACCCCAGGGAATATCCCTTAAGGGATCTAACGATGGAGATATGAGATCTATCAGATAAAAAGGAGGTAATACCTAATCCGGCGGATGCTGTGTGGAGCGGGTATGGGTGGAGAAGGTAACTAACGGTAACTGTGGAATAGATCGAATGTCTCCAAAGAAGATTTAGCGAAAATAAATAAAAGACTTATTCGAACCAGAAAGGAAACATGTTCTCCCGCCTACACACGTAATTGTACAACTCCTGGGCATCCCAGGTGAACCACTCCTCGTTCCCTGGGGGAATGTTCTCCTGGTTGTCTGGCAGTGGAGGAGAAGCGCTCCACTGTTCTAAGGACTCTCCCCAAGCCAAGGAGCTTGAGAAGTTAGTCTCCAAGTCTGCAAAGTGTCCTGAAGAAAAAGAAAAAGACAGTGCGTCAAGCACCTCTGGATACGGCGTAGGGGGTCGCCTCCATCGTTCCGTAACAGTTACACTCACCCACCATTTACCACTGCACCATGTGCTTAATGCGCAACTCCTGCCAAATCACTACCCTATATCCTGTTCAATATGTCCACCCCATCTTACTTCCCCAAGGATTCCAACACCGAAATGACCCCTCATGCTGCCCACAACATTCTGCTACTGGAAACATGCCCCTCAACCGTGTTAGAGGACATGCGAGATTCCCTTGAATACACTTGCTGTTACACTGAGCATACAATCTAGCCTCTGTCGTGGTATATAGTCTTCTTTCCATAGTCTGGACTGACTACTTCTGTGGTACTTCCCTCCTTAGATAGGACTTGGTTGAGTCATCCAAGGTTAATCTTCTTATCTTTAACTGTTGCTTAAGTACTTAGTGGATATCCTCCTCTCCTATAGGAGTTGAGCTGCTCTCCTCTTCCTAGGGACAGATATGCTTCCTTCCTGGTATGGCCGTTCAGGGACATCCGGGCTATTTGGTTGTCAATCCTTCCTTCTGCTCCTTGATGAGCTCGACCCTCTTCTTGATGTCGAGTAAGGAGTTCTTTAGTCTTTGGATTCCTTTCATGGTCGATAGGGGAGGGGAGGATTGGGGATTACTACTGAGGCTTCTTGCCCCAGAGAAGACTAGATTACATGCGAATGTGGAGATCAAGCTAAGGAATATGGTACAGGAGTTGTCTGGTATTTATACTACTATGAGTGGCTGTGATTGTCAAAAGGAGAGTAGAGAAGCAGAAGTAAAAGCAAGGCCTTCACCATGAGGTGAAGGCTATGTGCCCCAAAGCTAGGGTAAATGAAGTGGAAATGAAAGCAAGACCTTCACCATGAGGTGGTAAGGCTATATGCCCCAAAGCTAGGGTAAATGAAGTGAAAATGAAAGCAAGGCCTTCACCATGAGGTGGTAAGGCTATGCACCCCAAAGCTAGGGTAAATGAAGTGGAAATGAAAGCAAGGCCTTCACCATGAGGTGGTAAGGATATGCGCCCCAAAGCTAGGGTAAATGAAGCGGAAATGAAAGCAAGGCCTTCACCATGAGGTGGTAAGGCTATACTCCCCAAAGCTAGGGTAAATGAAGCGGAAATGAAAGCAAGGCTAGGATGGAATAATCCTAGGGTAAGCCTATGGTAAAATGGAATGGTAAGTCTATGGGTAATCCCCTGGTACAGGAAAACAAAGAAAAGAAAGGAAAAGTATCAGGAGCATGATGTCCCACGTCCACAAAGTCCTGGGTTATCAGAGTTCTACCTCAGGTAGTCATAGCCCCTGCCATTAGATAGCAATGTAACAGTTAAACTGTAATACTCACAACATGCTCCACAAAATGTGGCACAACAACAACCACAACGCAATGCAGCATTTCGTGCATGACTATCAGAGTTGGATGACACAATACTTGCACAACCCAACCACAATCCTACCCCTGCCAATGCCTCTGGTGTTACAAGAGGTGGAGACAGGGAACATCATCATGGCTCCGAGGTCAATCCTTCCAAATGCCCCACCACCAGAAACCAGCATGCATGCCACTGAGAAAGCCTGGGCACACAGCCCACAACCGCACATTTCCAATCCATTGAGCCATCAGACAGTGCCTCTAGCGGCTCTGCAGGCATGCATACCCACAATAGTATGACTCCCTTCACCATCTCAAGCCATTCCAACTTGCCCCGCCCATCTAAATACTTCGAGTTTGACCACCCCAACATCTTCTACCAAACCTATGGCAAACAAACCTAAAGAATATGATGGGAAAAAGGAAGATTTCACTGAGTGGTGGGAAACCATTAAACTATATCTATGGGGATTTAAGAACTGACTTGACGATGAATTGGCCATCATCACCATTCTGTCATACATGCATGGAAAGAACGTGGCAGGCAAATACATGGCACTATATGCCAAACAACAGAAATTTACATAACAAACATTTAATGAATTTGAAGCCAAGCTAATCCAGAAATTCCAACCAGCATCACTTCAACGAGATGTAGAAAAGAAGGTGATGACTACACTATACCAAGGGTGAAATGAAACCATTGAAGATTATTTTATACAACTCCGACATCTCCTAATCAAAGCTGAACTCAATGAATTCATGCATGGGCATACAATAATGAATTGAATTCATGAAGTGGTACACCCAGAGATTGTTGAACAAGTAGAGCAGACCAATAAGTCAATGAAAAATTGTTGGGACATTGACAAATGGGAGAAAGAACTCATTGATGCCAAAGAGATAATTCAGGATGCAAATTGATGAAGACAATGATTCACTAATAACTGAGGTAATTGGGGAAATCCCACTAATAATCAGAGCTTTCATTCACAGGGAAATCAGTCATCCTCTACCACTGATCAGAAAACCCCTAAGGTGAAGATGGTCTCTCAAAATGTGTCTGGTGTCTTCTCCAGACAGGGGCAACCAATGGATCTCAGTGTCACACAAGCCAAGGGCATATGTCAATATTGTGGAGATAAGTTCCCCTGTTCCAAACATCCCATCAAACCGCATTGTCCGATTCATCAAACGGTATACATCAGAGATCAGAAAGTAGAGTTTGAAAATGATGAAGAATTTGAAAAGTCACTGAAAGAATTGGGTTTTGGCAAGCTCCAGTAGAAAGGAGTTGCCCTACTGGAAAAGGATAATTTACTTCTGTAAAAATAAATTCTGTAGAGCAGAATAGAAATCAATTTGAAGTACTGTCAGAAGAAATTGTAAAAGACTTGCCAAACACTAAGACCGTCATGATATTACAAAGACCAAAAAAAGAGATAAAAGAAAAATCAAAGGAAAAAGAAGTAATCCCACTCAGAACATTTGCTGCAGAGTGCATGACTGAGCAAAAAAAGAAAGAAAGTTGGGATAATGTTACGATCTCTGACAGAGATTACCTTGGTCACTGGAAGGACTGTCATTGTACAACATGTTGGTTATGGATGGGGAACGGATACGATGTCGATGAACTTGACCCCCCACTGGAGGAGGAACCACCCTGGCCACAGGTCGATGAGTGGATGTAAAGAAGTGGGTTGAAAGTCGGACAACGGACCCTTTTATTTTCCTGTTGATACCCAAAAGCTGAGTTCCTTCCTTCCACCTCAGTATTGGGGACGTTTTAAGTCGTTGATCTACTTCAGATCTTCTCTCAACGACCTCTCCGTTGTTGTACCATTACTTCGGCTCTCCTCATGGAGGCCTTGTTGTCTTATCTCGCGCCTGTATGTTGGGCATCACAAGCCCTTTTTCATTTACCTTATCTTTGGACTACCTCGTTCCTTTGCCTCATGTGAGGTGCAGCATTTGTGGATCTCAATCTGCAGTGCCTCTTCCTTTCCACATATAGGATCTATACCTTAGGGGATCACTATAAATACGGTAGCCACTTGTACTTGTAGCCTCAGCTAGATCTTCGCAATCACAAGCGCAGTATCTGGTTTCCTCAGTGTGAAAGAGTCACTGCAGCGATCTCCCCAGGATTTCTATTAGTCTTCGCACTACTATTGAGTGTGCGCTGTGATAAAGGATCAGACTAGGTGCTATGCTTGTCCAGCGTAACAGATAATAAACTCAATCTGTGGTCCATTCAGTGAATCCAGAAATCCTTGACAAAAGATGTAAAAACCGCAGAACAACACATAAGACATTTCATACATCATACCAGACAGGTCAAAGTGGATATGAAATTAATAGAACAACTGCAAAAACTGTCATACAAGGAGCAATTCTGGACTCTACAGGAATTACAAAGGAAATCCAAATTTATACAAAAATCTGAAAGAAAAGCATCCCATTCCTTTGAAATTCCTGTGGAAATAACCACAAATAATAGACATAAGATCGACACACTAGCCCTGTTAGATTCTGGATGTTCTGGATCAAGCATTGATAAGTTGTTTGCACTCAGAGAGAAATTACAACTACATAAAATACCGAGACCCATTAAGGTATACAATGCCAATGGGACGTTAAATTCAGCAGAAGTAGAATATTTTATGATAGTGCAAATGAAGATCCAAGATCATACAGAATGAATAGTGTTAGCCATTACCAATCTCCAAACAAACAACATATTCATTGGATATGATTGGTTACAAAGACACAATCCAAAGATAGATTGGAAGACATCTCACATTAGCTTCTCTTGTCAGGATCAACACAAAACACCACCCCTAGATGAGGATGATTTTGATATTGAGGATCTGGAGCCCAATGAGAAGCTAATAAGAGTAATGATATGGAATGTCTCCACCAAAATAGCAATTACAGCTAATAAAGAAAAATATTCAAAAACATTCGAGGAGATAGTACCCATAGAATATCATGACTTTAAGGACGTGTTTGATAAGGAAATGTTCAATGAATTACCCTCTAAGCAAAAATGGGATCACACTATAGAACTTATACCAGGGGAATACTGTATTCCATCAATTGTAAAACCTACCCCTTATCGCCAAAAGAACAGGAGGAATTAGATGCCTTCTTAAAGGAGAATCTCAATACTGGCCATATTCAACCATCCAAATCACAATTTGCATCATCATTCTTCTTTGTTAAAAAGAAAGATGGAAAATTATGCCCAGTACAGAACTACCAAAAGCTCAATAGTATTACTGTTAAGAATCAATACCCATTACCCTTAATAGGCAAGCTAATCAATAAGTTATAGCATTCCAAATTCTTCACAAAGTTAGATATTCGTTGGGGCTATAACAATATCCGAATGAAAGAAGGAGATGAGTGGAAAGCAGCATTCTGAACCAACTGAGGTTTATTTGAACCTCTAGTAATATTCTTCGGGTTAACAAACTCCCTGGCTACCTTCCAAACTATGATGAATCATATTTTCTGTGAACTCATAGACCAAGGGAAGGTTGTACTGTAGTATACATGGATGACATAATGATATTCTCTGTGTCACTTGAAGAACACAGATAAGTGGTTCGCAAGGTTCTGCAAATCCTGCGAGAAAATAAATTATCGTTAAAAGCAACAAAATGTGATTTTGAAAAAGAGGAAACTGAGTATCTTGGCCTAATTGTCAAGCACAATACCATTATGATGGATAAAACAAAGATGAAAGCAATTGATGACTGGCCAATCTCTAAAACCAAGAAAGAATTAAGGGGCTTCCTTGGTTTCCTCAACTTTTATCAATGATTTATTTTCAATTTCTTGTAAAAGGCAAAACTCCTAAATGCCTTAACATCAGTAAAAAAGGAATTTGTGTGGACTCCTGAATGCCAAGCAAGCTTCCAGGAGTTGAAGGATGCAATCACAATGGCTCCTGCCTTGCAATTTCCTTCCCTCACAGATAAATTCCATATTGAAATCAATGCATCTATAATGGGTATTGGAGGTATCCTCTCCCAGTATCAGGATGAGCATTGGCATTCCATCACATTCTATAGTTGATCCCTTAATGATGCTGAATGGAACTACCATATGGCCAATCTGGAAATGCTTGGTATCATTAGTTGCCTATGTGAATGGCATCACTACCTTCTTGGTGCTCATCAAGAATTCAAGATTCTTACTGATCATCAAAATCTCCTTTTCTTTATGAAGCCACAACATCTAAGCCCATGCCAAGTCCATTGGCAATTGATTCTCCAAGACTACCATTTCACTATTGCCCACTGTCCCAGCAAATCAAATCCTGCCAACCTTCTGTCCAGGAGGCCAGACCTTAGTAAGGGGGTAAATCCTGCCAACACCGAGATCACCCTCCTCCCAGACAAACTCTTTCCCCCAAAAGTAATGTCGAGATCAGTCTGTTTGGAAGATGAAACCCTTCACAAAGTAATCAAACTCCAACATTTAAGAGAGAAATTCACAAAAGAGGGACTCGCGGACCAAAAGAACAGCTGGCATAAAAAGAATGGGATCCTGTATTGGAAAGATTGACTGTACATCCCACAATCTCCTCCATTAAGGAAACGATTGATCCAAGAAAGTCACAACCATCCACTGGCAGGACATCTGAGACAAAGGTGAACACTCAATCTAATGTACCCAAAATATTACTGGCCGACAATGAGGAAGGATGTCATGAAATACATCATCAGATGTGATCAATGTCAGAAAACAAAGGTCAAACATGTTGCCCATAATACCCCCCTCCACCCCAACACTGTTCTAAATGCCCCCTGGGAAGAGATATTGATTGACCTAATAGGACCACTCCCAGAATCTCAGGGAAAGAATGCCATTCTAGTAATAGTTGATTGATTCTCAAAAATGATACACCTATTCAGATGCAACAATGAGATTACGTCAAAGGGAGTAGCAATAATATACCGAGATCATGTATTCAAACTTCACAGAACTCCATGAAAGATTATTTCTGATCGAGAACCTCAATTTGCATCTCATTTTATGAAAGATCTCTGCACCCTTCTCAAAATAGAACCAAATCTCTCTACACCATATCATCCCCAGACCAATGGACAAATCAAATGGTTTAATGCTGAAGTCAAACAATACCTTCGACTCTATATAAACCACTAACAGAACGACTGGGTCAAATGGTTGGCATTAGCTGAATTCACACATAACCAAAAGGTTTCATCCACAATGAAATTTTCACTGTTCATGTTGAATTACAGACAAAAACCTACTATAAGAGGGGAAAAGATCAAAGAAGTATGGTCACAGGAGGCTAAAGAATTTGTGACAGCAATGGGTCAACTTCTAGAAGAGGCAAAAGCATCACTAAATGAAACTCAAAGACTCATGAAAAAGTATTATGATTGAAAAGCCTCTGAAAGACCAGAGTACAAACCAGGAGATCTAGTACTAGTGGAAGTGGTATGAATCTGATCAGACAGACCATCATCGAAATTAGATGACCGATGATATGGCCCCTTTAAAGTGATACAGAAAATAGGAGCCTCAGCATACAAATTAAAGTTAACAGAGAGATGGAAGAAAATCCATCTGGTCTTTAACAAATTGCAACTATGGCCGTATCACAAAGGGGAATTCCCCATACAATGCAACCCTCCATCACCACCACCTGTCATCGTATTAGGAGTGGAAGAAATGGAGATAGAATATATCATAGATTCTAAGGAAACCTCCAAGGGGATCAAATACCTCATCCACTGGAAAGGTTTTCCAAAGGAGCATCGAGAGTGGCTCTTCAAAGAAGAGTTACCAAATACATCTGAAGTAATAAAAGACTTCCATTGTGCTCACCCTACAGCCCTGAGACCTCAGAAACAAATAAAGGTTCAAATTTGTGAACACAATGTGCCTTGCCATTGTCCAATATGTGATGAAGAACCACCTCTGAGACCGTCTATGTGTTACAGAACGATGGAGGAGGCCGCCCACCCCCTTCCCTGAGGTGCTGGACGCCCCATCTTTTTCTTCAACTTTCGCCGAAGGAGACTACGAAGTCAACAGTTACCCGCTGTCTGACTGGGATGCTAACCCAGAGGATTAGCAGATTGACTATACTCCCCTGGAGCCCATAGTCCCAAACTACAATGGGCAGTGGTACCCTTGGGACGAACAAGACCAAGAGGACTTCATCTTTCATAGGGATGATTCATCTTCTTTCTTCTAGGAACTCTCTTGCAAGGAGTCACAGAACCAGTCAGTGAAACCCCCCACCTTTCCTGCTCCACACAGCATATGACCGGGGGCTTCCTTACCCATCACATCTTCCATTTCCCTTGCCCTGACAGAGTTTCCTCTTTTAGATAGATTTATGTGTGAACTCAGACCTGAATCAACAGGGAGTTCATGTGCACTGCCTTTTCCCCTTTTGTTCAAGGCAGTGCATACAGCCTTCTTATCTTTGCCTCATGGATGCCTCGTGTTTCTTTATCTCAAACTCTATCCCATTAAGGGAGGAGATTCCCTTCTATCCCCGATTCGTATAAATAGGCGCCTGTACATTAGCGGGATTCCCCAGTTAGAATCTATGCAACCTTACGTGGAACTAGCTGCACCTTGAAGTGGTGGATCAATTACCATTTCTCGAGAGAGTCTTTATCTGGCAATCCCTTGCTCTTCAATATGTCATTGAACGAGAGTTCACAGATCTTCGCAATGCTATCCTCTCTATCTGCGTCCAGTATGGGCCAAACCTAGGGAGAGCAGACAATGTCGTAGCTCAATGGCTCAGACTCCACATCCTGCATTCCATATCACTATGACTATCCTAACTAATCCTGAATTCCTCTCTTTCCAACAATCCATTGATCCTCTGCCATCCCACTTCTTTGAAATCCCACCAATCCTGGTGGATTGAGCAGCTGCTGAGCACTGCGACCCACCAAATATCTCTCAACCTGTTATGGTAATCAATGCTATCCAAGCTGAACAAAATGAAGCACCTGTTGGTAAATGGGTTGCTCTTGATTTTTAGTTGAATGAGGATGTTCTCCCTAGTAAGGGGATAATGTTAGGACTTTTCTCCTTTCTCCTTATCTAATCTTATCTTTGTAACAAACTGTCCCTAATCTTTCCGACCCCTAAACCACAGTACAAGGGTGTACATGTAATCATTTCCCAAAGTGATTTTCCTTGATTCGTACGATGATGGCACAGTAGCACATTAGGAAAGTAGTAGAGTATATAGTTGAAATTGAGTAGATTAGTTACTCACTTTCAGAATATTTATTCATTCCTCAGTGCAAGCAGATTCCTTGGAAGTTGCCCATTGTCAATTCCTGACATCATTCAGTGTAACAGGTTTGCTTGAGCTCACCACTGTTTGAGTCCTGACAGCCAATGAAGATAAGGTGCAACAACATGCTACTGAAATCTTGAATGGCACATATTCATTGTTGTCAGACTTCTTCATTTTTCCACATCTTATCTTATCAGATAGTCAATGGTGACATCATTTATTGAACCATGTATACTTCTTTCTCTTTTATTCTTTCACATTCCATATGATGTCATACCCTATAACAACATCCTTGCAGATCACACAAGGTCTAATATATATAATATAGTATTGTCAAACATGTATTCCTTAGTTGTAGTTTAATTCTTCATCATTGAGTGTAACTTTGATTGCCTGAGGATTGAAGCCATTCATTGAGTTCTGACAATAAACTACAACTCCATTTTCACCCTTTTATTGTTTCACTCCAATCTTCCTCTTTGTTTTCATCCCTTTTACACTTGCCTAGTTGTGCTTAGGAAAGTGCACACTAGTTCTATACCACTCAAGATCCTGCTCACACAGGGGTAAAGTGCCACTCAAATGGGTGACTTGTATCCTTAACTTGATATGGAAAGCGACCATGCCCACCACTGCTTATACACTCATCCAGCATATTTCAAGAATAAGCGGGATATTCCCCACTTGAATTTAAATACAGATAACATTGCTTTTGCTGTAGTGCACTACAGCTAAGTAGTCTGTGATTGCTAAATAAAGCACAGCATCATAAGTCACAAAATGACTTAGTGCTGTCATAGCCAGATGGATTATTCTGGTTCCCCCCCACACTATTGACATTCACATGGTGCCCCATCTCACTGGCCAATACACAGAAAAGGTCAGAGTTGGTTGAACAAGTTTTTGTTACAGCTGCCAGCACTGCTGCAAGGGAAAGAGGTCCACCAGAGTTTTCCTTAATAGAATTTTCAAAATACCACCTATTCACCACCTCAAGTGTGTCACTCGCGCAAACCATGTCCTCCATCCCCATCCCGTCCTCATCCACCCCTTCTGCATCAATGTCTGAGACACCACATGCCCAAGAAATCCCATTACCCCCAATGTGCACCACATCTGCACAACAACAGTATGACGACATCCAGGAAATACATGAGAACATCAAGAAGGCTCGCCAGGACACCAACAGAGAGAGACTTGCCACTCATGCCAATGAGTACCAACAATGGCTCATGGCATATATGCATGCACCTGTGCATGCAGGGCTGCTGCTGCTACCACCGCCAATATTCAACTTCTTGCATAATCTGGAGATCGAATTAGAAATCCCAGATCCTGTTGCAATGGAAATCAACCAGCCTCTAATAATGACCAAATGCCAATATGCCAAATTGTGCCACCCAGACATGCCCATTCTAGAAGCATCCAAACCGATTCTGGTGATGCAACCTCGTATCAACTTACCCACTCCCTGCATTCCAACCACTCCTTTGACATCACACCTTCCCCCACTGTTTTCCATGACAGCTCCTATGTACTTCTTCACCTGTTGTTTCACCCTTGAGCAAATCCATGGCAAATAAACCAACTGAATATGATGGAAACAAGGATGATTTCATCCAATGGTGGGAGTCAGTGCTCCTATATCTTCGCAGATTCAAAAATTGACTGGACAATGAATCAGCAATTATTACCATCTTGTCCTATATGAGAGGACAAAACACTGCCAGAAAATTCACAAGACTATACTCGCACCAACAAAAATTCACTCAACTAACATTCAGTGAATTCAAAGCAGAAATTACTCAAAAATTCCAACCTGCTTACCTCTAAAGAGACACAGAGAAGAAAGTTGGCAAATTGAGACAAGGATGCAATGAAACTGTCAAAGAATATTTCACCAATCTTCGCCATCTTCTAATCGAAGCAGAGCTAGACAAATATGTGCATGGGCAAACCATCTGTAATCAAATCCAAGAAGCCATCCATATTGACATTGTCAAACAAGTTGAACAGACCAATAAAATGATGTTAAATTGTTGGGATGTGCAGAAATGGGAAGACAAATTGGTGGTGGCAGAAGAAATTTTATGAGACATCAACAGAAGATGGGCCAAACAGGGAGCTAGAGGAGCTATTCAATGGCCAACCAACCAAAACACCATGCAGCCATTTCGTAGCCAGAACAATCAGTTGACCAATGCGACTGACAAGAAAGAAAACGTGGCGACTGTCACAAAGAGTTCCTCTGAAGTCTTCTCTGGAGCCAGACTCCCCATGGATCTCAATGTTGCCCATGCAAAAGGGCTATGTAGACACTGTGGTGATAAATTCCCATGCACCAAGCACCCACTTCACCCATGTCACACAACATGCCAAGTCATATTTGTATGAGGCCAAAAGGTTGAGTTTAAGAATGATGAGGAGTTGGAAAAGAAATTGAAAGAGTTGGGTTTTGGAAAGTTCCAGTAGATATGAGTCGCCCTACTGGAAAAGACACTAAGCATTCTACAAGCATTGTATTTAATAAAGGAATATATGCTTGCTTGCCTGAACAACAGTGTGAAGACTCAGAAAATTACAAATCCAAACCCCAAGAAAATCCAACACCTCAAATATGAATATTACAGAGACCACAGTCGCTGAAAGGGAGAGTGCCCCTTACAAATCAATCAGAGGTGAAAAACAAAGAAGCAATAGAAAAGCATAAGAAAAAGATTGATATAATGTTAGATCCATGGTCTATAGATTGAATCAAACAAACCATACAATCAGAAGACAATGCTCAAATCCGACAACACCTGAAAGAATTTGTGTACCATACTAGACAGATCAAAATCGATGAGAATCTCATTCAAGAACTAAAAGGAATGATGCCAGAAGACGCTTTCTAGGTATTGAGAGAGTTACAATGAAAGCCAAGGCATATACTCAAGAACCCTTGAAAAGAAAGCCAATCTTTAGAACTCTCGACAACTATTGTAACATGATCTACAGGTATAGATCATGGAACAATTGATCGTCCAAGTGTTCAGCTGTCACTCAACAGTAGACAGGAGACTGATAGAAATCTGGGATAGTTATGAGAAGTCTTGACTGTGGCCCTCACTCAGGGATAGCAGGTGTAACCAAATACCACATAGATTAAACGTAGATCTAGTTAAGGAAACATACTGTACAAGGCAGTCGTATTTATAGGGATAGGGGTACTGCCACAATCATAACAAGCGATCGTAGGTAAGTGGGGGACTGTCCTCTGGGCTAAGGGCTACAACGAAGATAATCATAGATGGGAGAATGGGAGATCACACAGGTGTAGGAGTGCGATCGTAAATGGAAAGTAGTCCGGTGAAAGTAAAGAAGATAAGAAGATAAAGTTCATATGATAAGACCCGGGCATGGATGCATCACATCCAGGCGGGGTCAGTGGGCCAGTCTGGTGCAGGTGCGGTCTCCTCCAGGTGTAATGGCAGAGCTTGGATGTTCCACCATCTGGAGACAAAGTCTCCTAGAGGTTCCTCACCCCATGTCGCTCCCTCAGCCTCTTCTCTCCACAAGAGAGGGCATCCGTCCTCGTTCCTTCTGTAAGGCACAGTCACAATGTTGGCGTTTAGCCAAGGCCTATCCCCTTTGTGAGGAAAAGGTGTGGCCCTCCTCGGGTAGTCCACATGATGCATG
>JBBPJU010000954.1:0-15543 GCA_038088875.1 Austroboletus festivus
GGAAATGGTTAAAATCAATGTGTTGTATAAACCTTCCGGGACGCGGGTCATGCAGCGTCGGAACTAGAGACAAAAGAGCTGTGAGCGTGCGAGTCTTTAGAAGCCGGAATGAAGCCTTTACCATAAACACCAGGCTCGTTCCTTTCCATGACGTTTTGGACCGCGTCACTGATAGATCGCATGATCTTCCATCGCGCAGGACTTTGACTTTTCGCTCTCAGACGCCGCGGGCTGGGATCACGGGATACGGGAGGGGTAAGTAGTTCAGGAGGGATTGATCCATCCGGACCGCTGAGGGTCTCAAGAATAGACTCCTTCCATTTTTTGATGGCGTCCTCATCATTCGAGGCACCAAGTATGGTAGTACTCGCGAGAGCAGCTTGAGTAGCTGCATGAATGGACTGCTCGACGGCGAGCGCAGTATTTTCCACGGTAGTTTGATCGTCTCCCCCTGAGACTTCCTCCAGGAGCGCGAGCCAGCTTCGGGGAAGGCGGACCTCGATCCTGCGCCAGAGCCATGGTTTGGCTGCATCGTACCATGCGTGGTTGACGAGGCAGAGGTTCGCCAGCGTCTTACGCACGACCGATTCCGGGCAGTGGCTTGGTGGCATGGATGACGGTAGCGCAGTCGGAGGGTCATAATCTCCGAGTGCAATGGGGTCTAAGGAGCTCGCAGACTGTGGTAAGCCTGTGGCATAGACATGAGCGCAGATGGTAAAGAGGAGTTCAGGAGGGTATTGGAGTACGACGGACATGTTCGAAAGCAGAGAAGAAAACCCACAACCGGGACGAGTTATCCGGTGGTGGTTGGGGTGGCTTATATATGTGCTCGGTCGGGACTTGTTGCAGCCAGCACAGAATGTGTATGTCACCATCTCATCGGAGAAACTTTAATAAGTTATTAGGTAATCCGGGGGTAAGAGGTACAGAATGGGGTACTCCATTTTACGTCGCAGCTGTCTTCGTAGGAGACCGGGACCATGTCCTGTCAGTAATTAAATAATAGCGATAGGATCACCCAAAACATGTGTACTTGTGAGCTTCAGCACGTCTCTGCGATCATACGCACTAATCACATGCGCGGTCTCCGAGGCGTGCCCACTAACAGTGTGGTCTGCGCAAACATTTTCTACCGTGCGAGGTCCACATCTTCATCTCATCTAGAGCTAAACCTTACCCGGAATGCCCGCATCCTGTGAAGAGCGGATCATCCTCGGACCCATCTGCATCCTCGTCCGTCCAGAATAAATATATTAATAATTTGAAAGTTCCTCATTTGCATCGATTTTACAGCAATAGCACGCAAGTATAGCCAAAAGTGGCGCTGCCGTAGTCAAGCCACATTCCAGATGGGAGTGTCCAATACTCGATACCGTAGGTGACATCCCCCCATAATATTAATGCCGCCGTTCGTGACTACGTCCCCAAATCGTTGCATTTTTATTGTCACGTTTGTCGAGAGTAAAAATATTGACGAACAGAATCTTGTTTGCAAGTATAGCAAATATGTAGTGCCGCCGTAGTCGAGCTATATCGCACATGGGAGCGTCCAGCTCTCGACATCGCTAGGTGAGATTTCTTCGTCCTAATGCAGACACGCCGTTTGAGCAGCGTTGTGATTGGGGAACGGGAGGTAAAATTAAATCAAGGTCCATCTTGCGTTCGTCTGCTAAAACAGGCACCTCGCTCCACTGCGCGCTTGTTGGCGCCAAGCTCTAGATTCTATATAGCAGGGAAAGGAGGCCTGGGTTATTCTAGGTCCATTGGATACAAACGTTCGAGATTACCGTAATTGCGACACTCAAGTTTCAGGGCTACGATCGCAAATCGGGTAGGTCTTCCTACCTTGCCTTTACGATTAACAAATCGCTGGTGTAATTGGTTGCGGTTTGAGCCATCCACCAAGGGAAATCGGCGGTAATGAATGGGTTCAGGGGTTCTTTTTCTCAGAGCCTACCATTGGCTTGCCACTTATGGGACTCCAGCGCTCGCAATGGCAATGCCTAGAATACTAATGCGATTGGTGCTGCGAACTGAACGTGTTTCAACAAAACGTGCCACTGTTGGACTGCCCTTCTCTGTCCTCACCCACCCTACGGGCTGCGTCAACAAACGTACTGTCTTATTCCGTGTTTATCCGAACGGTAATATGGGGTAACGTGCTCAAAAGCTATTGGAAACCATCACGTATGTATTAGCATTCCCCATCAGTCGGTGGTACCTCAGGATGAATATATGATTTTGAAACAGTCCAGGGTCATGGGTTGACATAAAACTCGTATTGTTGCAACATCCAAACGAGCGAAACAGCTGTCAAGGTCGAATCAACGGAGTTGGGAAGTCGACGTGATGGACAACTCAACTAGACACGATGACGGGGCTGAGCACTGGCAGATTGAATTTAGCAGTGCGAAAGATGAACAACTCAGACGTAAAGTGTCCAAAAGCAATGAGGTACGTGAACAGGGCCATGTCGTATATGCTGCAGAAGTTTAGCCATGTGTGCACGGATGTCACGGGGCACGCACACTTTGCTATGGATGTTATAGGCGGCATATCCCCGCACTACTGCAGAGGTTAGTGTCCACGCGGCGAACGTGCGTGCGTGCAGTCCGGTGACTATAGGAGATTTCCTGGTGAGTCAAAAGCCGAAACGAAGATGCCTTACTTGAGCTGGGTGCTAGACCCGTGTAGAGCCTGTGGGTGAGCTTGAGGGTGACAAAATTTTGGATCGTGTTGAAAACGGCCATGGTGGCAACGATAAGTTGCCATTTTGGTAAGAGCCCCTCGCTTTGTGATAGAGCTGGTCAAACAGAGTCAGCAAGCACAGCGCGCTTGAAAAGGAGCGTGATACCATCGAAGAAGGTCTGCATGGAAGCCATCAGAGTTGTGGTGGTACAAGGCAAGGTTTTAACGCGCAGATCGCGCCAAATTCGGAAGCGTATCATGGTTTGTATTACATAATATTCCCTAAACTAGGGGATTGTCCAAGAGTAAGTTTTGTTTTGCCCTTCACTCTGTAGTCAAGTGCTTCCCCTTCCCAAGC
The DNA here is from genome assembly GCA_038088875.1 of Austroboletus festivus. Taxonomy (NCBI): domain Eukaryota; kingdom Fungi; phylum Basidiomycota; class Agaricomycetes; order Boletales; family Boletaceae; genus Austroboletus; species Austroboletus festivus. The sequence continues at coordinate 3,047 of JBBPJU010000954.1, forward strand.
CCGGGGAAGGTCAAGCACACGTCCATGCCAGATATTTCTTCCTCCCTTTCATTCCCTGGTCCATCTCGCTCAAGCTCATCCGCCAGCACGGCCAGCAGCAACGCGCCCAGTGTCACTCATCGTTCGCGTACTGCTCGGCAACGAACTCGAACGATCACTGCCAATTGCGACGAAAAGAGGAACGGTGTTGTCGACCTCGTTTTTGATATCTCTGCCTATAACCATGACGACTCGGGCTCGGACGCGGCTGCTAATGGCACCCCCGAAGCCCCGAATGGCGCGTCGACGACGCACGCTCGACCAGGTGCAGGCGCCGCGTTGAGTTCAGAGTCACGCAACGGGTCAAATGCAGATAGGAGACGTTCCACCTTTGGGTCATTCGCGCCTCTAATGGACGACCATGAGGCATTCCTAGGCGACGCTCCGTTAGTTCAGCTTTCGCAGAGCCAAACAGGGATAGCGCCGTCATCTGAGATTATCGTTTCCACTCCCGCGGTATGTCCACTTTACCGTTAGATGATGTCGTCCTTTAATTCTATGCTTGTATAGGCAAAGGGAAAAGGCAGAAACCTCCCTCGTCTGACCTCGCCTCCGTCGTCGTTCAAACCTACGCCTACTACCACAGACGCCGACCGGACGCGAAGTCGTATACGCGACTCCCTATTGACCCAACAATCATCGACCTCCTCTTCTGTATACCCCGTGTCGACGTCCATGGGCACCGAGTCTCCACCCTCCCCTTTATCTCCCGTCATGCCCAGTCGTAGCATCCCAGTACCAGCTATCGAACTCGACGGCCCGAAAGTCCAAGAGTTCGATGCAGATGATGTGTCTTATCGGCTACAGCTTCTCGTTAAGAACAGTTACTTCCTCCCACCTGCGCATGCCAAACCGTCCCCTGCTGATTTCCCTCCCGTCATGACCAACTCAAAGAAGGGCCCATCTCCAACGTTTTTGGACCTGTTTCGCGTCGGGAAGCCAAAGTCGAAACCTGCCAGTCCTGATACTCCGAATGGTGTTAGTCCCGTATTCAGAGTAACTTCCGATTCTACGACTTCATTTGGTCAGTATCCGCACGATCACAGTAGACTTGCACCGCAAGCGTTTCGTCCTCCTCCAGGGAGTCAACACATGGCAAGAGTAGTTGTCGTTCGCGAGAAGATGGATGATTTGGCTGCTGCTGCGAGGCAGGCTGAGATCAATATTGGGAGGCATGACTTTTTACTAGACAGGGACCGCGTTTCTCGGAAAGCTAAATTTGCCACTTTTGATGGCATCGTCGATCCCACGGAGACGGTTGATGTACCACCCCCTTCGGCCAATTACCCATTGGCGTTGCAGGCTTCAGCGCTTCACGGGCTTGGCATCGAAGATTCGGTCGGCGCAGCTATTTTGGCAGAACGATTACCACCACCGGGTACTCCGGGTCAATCATCTATAGATCCTCGCGAGGACGCTTGGCGCAAGGCCTTGCTTCGAGAAGCAGTCGGGCATTCCCTCAATAACTCGAGTGCGACATCCTCCGCTTCCCGTGCCTCGACGCCGACGAAATCACCGTTTCGTGCACCATCATCAGATTCACTCCGCCCCGATCGAGGGACGGAGCAACAGAAGAGGTTGCTGGACCAAAAGATCATTGATCACCCTATCATTGACCCCTCAGACGAGGAGGATGTCGGGCCACCCACCCCGACCGCCAATTCGCCGCTGAACCCCCCTCCTCCTGTCCCTGTGAGGGAGCCGGATCTTCGGCGGTTGTCAAACCTCGCGCTGTTGAGGGTGGAGACGCCTGTGCCACATACGCCCCTTTCCCCACCGCCACCGCGTCGACCGTATGGCAACACTTCATTCTCCCAGTCGCAGACCAACGTTGTGGGCAATACCGCGTGCCAAACACCGAAAAGAGTATTGCGCAAGTCACTGTCGTCTCCCATGCTATCTGAAAAGTCGGAGCGCAAGGCGAACGGAGCCATCACGCCTAAAAGCCCTCCTATGCCTTCGCTTAGCACCTCACCGGCGCCGTCGTCATTTGATAAGCGGATGAGCAGAGCGACCACGATGTCACGTTACACAAGTGAGCACGATGACCCAGTCATTGACGAACATCCAGGTAGGCCATCACTTGCATTGACCCTGCCAAGCACGGATGGTCGGGGTTCCATCTCCGAGCATTCCCAGCCCTCACCGACGGCATCTGCGTTCCGCGATCGATGGTCAGACGGCTACTACTCTGCCAACTCAGGGGGTCCTGGGGAGAGTTCAGAAGATCCTCACCCCTCGCCAATTCTTCCTCATCAAAACCCACGTCCGTTCGCCATGTCGCCTCCACCTCGACCATCTTCCTCTGTCGCACACTTTGCCCTGTCGCCTCCCCCTCGCACACGTTACGCTCCTTTCCAACCCACGTCCTCTCGGATATTTACCATTCCTTCCACGCGGTCATCCTCTCAGGCCACCGTCCACTCGTTCGGATCCAATTCCACTATGTCACAATCAGTATATACACCCTCACCACTCGTTAACGCATCATCGCAGAGCTTCCACTCTGCGCTTCACTCTGCGCCACCCCCGTCCTCTACCGCCGAGTTCTTTGATCATATACAAGCCCATGCAGAATCGATGATTGATCTAGACGACTCTGACGATAGTGCGAGCGAAACAGATCAGGACGTCACTGCTGTTTATGCACCCTCGCCTCATCGACTCAAGTTGATGCGGTTAGGCAACCTCTCTACGCCGAATGTCTACCCTGGGGCCAAGGAACCTTATTATCCGTCTGTCATCCCCATTGAACGGCGAAAGCCTGTGGGACACACAGCCCCCCGGAGTCCATACTTTTCGAGTCTCAAGACCCGTGACTCACTGACACACCTCTCGCTCGCACAACGTTCACGGGAACACCTCCTTCCCATAGAGTCTTCGCCTAGTGCTCGCCCTGCGTCGGCTGGGAGCGACCACGTTCGGCGATGGCGACAGGAGCAAGACACATTCCAAGAGTCTTCTCGAAGACTAGATGGGTTGCTTATCCGACATATGCAAGCAGAAAAGGACACGTTGAAGAGAATAGCTGAAACGGCAAAAGTAACAAAGTGATGATTTTTGTTTCTCTTTCCTTGGTTTTTCATTAGCCACTTTACGCTACGACACTACTCCTTTTTTTTTTTTACCACTTTCTTTATTTTATTTCTTCGTTTCACGCTCTCGAAAATTGCAGGTTATACGTTCCGCATTCGACATACCCTATTCATGAATATTGCTTTCTTGAACTGCTTGTAACTGGCATATACATGTTGATAATTCGACTCGTTGATTTTCGTGCTGTGAGACTGCACGTGAACTTGCTTGGCTGCCGCGTTCTGACTCCGCTCCCCAGCGAATTGAGATGCTCGCAGTCATTATCCTCCCACTGGTTCACTTTGACTGCCCCTGTACACGTCTTCCAGGCCAACGCATAACGAACTGAGACGATGGACAAGACTCAAGACACTCACAGACAACCCTACTCATGGCATCAGGTGCGTACGACGCTGCCCAACCAGTCCAACCAGCGGTGGCGTAACCCTTTTTCCTTTGGTTGACGATTATTACCAGTCTCATGATCAGGTGAAGCTCCTCTGACAAAGCTCACGAGCGCCATCATCTCACCATCTCTCGTACCCGTTATCTCATACAGGCGACGGTGCTACTCCTCGTACCGTACGAAACATCCAAGGAAGACGTGGTGGTACGTCCCCTCTTGCTGTGTGCTTTCCTGTGTTGGACCGTTCTCGCCTGATGCTTGGGGCTCATCGTCACAGGTGGTGATAGAACGGGACTATCTCTTGGCTGGCGTGAGAGGACAGCAGCCCATCGTCAAGGTAAGCGCCCGCGCTCCTACGTAGCTGTTGTCGTGACGCTACTCCGACGGGTCGGGGTTCCGAACTACCTCTTCTATCTCTTCTCTTCTCTTCCCCCCTCCCCCTTCTTCCCCTTTTTAATGTCTATGCTCGCACTCACGCTCTACGTGGCAGGGTCGGCTGTACAGCAACGTGGACGTGGCGAACTCGGCATGGCAACTCGAACCGCAAACAGCGCGTCTCTCCTCGGCGCGTGAGCGCACCACGTCGACCATTTCAACGGCCTCGACGCAGTCGTCGTATGCGTTTATCTCTGACCCAGAAATCTCGAGCAGTTTTGCAGCGTCGCTCGAGAGTGGGCAAACCTCGGATGCAGAAGAGGTGGCAGTTTCATCGGGGCTTGGGTCCCCGGTATCGTCGGGCGATGAGCGGGCGGGTGGACCGGTGTACCATGTGCGTCGATCGAGTGAGACCGGGGGTGCGGGGAGGGGGACGGGTGCGTCGGGTGCGGTGTCCCCTGCGATACAGTCACATGTGTTGTCGTCGTTTTCGTCGCTCGAGTCGTTGCCGTCGCCGTCCGGGCGGTTGTTGACGCTTCATTTGGAGAAGGAGCAGTCGATCATCTGGCCATCGCTCATTGTTGGCCCAGTGCCACAAGAACTGTCGCCGTGCGCGCCTGTGCCGGCTGCGTTGGACACGGATCCAGAGGGCAAGTACAATATGGATCCGACGAGCTTGGTATTATTTGCCATTGAACTATTCGATATTCGCAAGGATCGAGAAGCGGCGTTTGAATGTTTTGTGTGGGTGGTTTCTTGTTGGAATTGGGATGTGGATGTACTCATGATGTTTTAGGCGTGCGTGGCATCAGGCACATTTGCCTTCTTCTACGATGAAGCTGGTCACGCATTATTTACCTCTCCAGACACCGTTCGATGCAATTGATGTCAATGAGGAAAAGCAGCTCGGGACGGTGTCGTACTATTTACAATGCATTGGCGGCGCTCCAGGGCTAGCACAGCTTTTCCTCGAAGCGGGCCTCTTACATCTCGAAGGTGCTGCGTCGATTCTTCTATCCGCCTCTTACACGACGCTCTCGTCCATTCGTGTACCCCCGCCTCCGCAACCCAGTGAAGGTGGTGCTGAAGCATGGAGGCGAGACAGAGAGATGGCAAGCCGCTATTTCGACCGCGCAAAGGCACTCCACCCCGAACTCGACGTGCCCGTCATCCCCGACGATGGCTTGGGCCATGCTGCGCCAAGCAGCACACACGAGCTCGAGATGCCGTCGATCGAGATCCATTCATCGGCACCGGAGAGTGTGTATTCGGGTGAAGAGTCGTTGTGTTCGGAGCGGGAGGCAACGATACGCAGACGACGCCAAAAGAAGGAGGAGCTCATCTTTTTGGACGAGGTCAAGGGCAAGGAAGATATGGACAGCGCGTGGTATATCTATGTGCCAAGTTTGGTCGGTGCAGGGACGGCGTTGTTGGTCGTGGGTGTGATTGGCGCGTTGAGTTTTTCAACGTGGAGGCGGAATCAGGGGTCTTGATCTTGCGCGTGTGTGTATAATGCCTATGGATGTATTTGGATAATTTGAGAATGCTGTTTGGTTTATCTGTAAGCTTGCTTTTTTAAAATCCTCTTTATATTGATGGTCGTACATATACATGTTCTTGGTCCTTTTTTTCGCTGTCATCGGCGCGTTGCTCTCGTTTTTTGTTCTTTGTATGGAAGGGGGTAGTAAGGTAGTGGAGCCGCAGAGATTCTATGCAATCGAATTGCCGTGCTATGCGTACGTACGTGCATTGATCTGCCCAAGATTGAAAGCACCCCAATATGATGTTGTCAATACGACGATGTGTTCGGTCAAACAGAAGCATGCAAAAAATTGCCAGAGAAATCTATCCGCTTTCTCGCAGCATTTCTTGCTTGCATCGTTAGAAACCACATGTGACCTAGACCTAGTGTGCACACGTCTCGTCCGTAACTTGCGGTTACTCAGTCCGGTAGGGCTGTACATCCAGAAAGAGTCGGGGGTCCGCCAACGAGTCTGAGACTGAGAGATCTTGTATGGCATGTGACCTAGCAACCCATTCCCTCGTGATATGTCCACCACACTATTAGTGGACAATATATCACGAGAGTATGTACTGGTGCCCTAGTGTCGTTTCCAGAGACGCCCCGGCAGGCGGTGCGAGTCCCGAGGTCAGACAATATATTGATGGCCCTTCATTGATGGCCTTTGCGGGGTTCGTTTCGTGAGTTAGAGCGCCTTCACTGGCGGGGTACATAGGGGGAGGGGGGAGGGGACAGTGACCTACTTCCTGCATAGATCTGCGCGGATCCCATGTACATCTGTTTGTCCATGAATCGTGTTGGGAGTCCGTGTTCGAGCTAGATGTTACATCGGGCAAGCATGTCGACTAGATCTACTGGGTAGGCTTCACGTACGTCATTAGTTGGCCGGCCCGTCAAGAGAAATCCACTCCCTGGATCGGATATGTATAGTTACTTCTTCCGCGTTGGATAGGTGGGGAGGGATAACTCAAATGTGTCCTTTCCCAGCTTGCGTGCGGGTTGCAATCCAAAGAAGTTCCCCGTGACATGAGGGGACCCGAGATTGCCGCTATCAAGGAACGTACGACACACCCGGAGACAGACGCGATGAACCTGCAATGGAAGTTTGACGGCGTACACGCTCAGTCTTGGAAACAGGTTTGAATGGCGTACAATATAATCTGATCTGACAAAGCGAGCCGACCCCAAGCGGTGCAAAAAACTGAGGATGAGACTCCCCTTCGCGATCTCGGCTGGAAACACGTCAGTTGAACAGTTCATAATATCTTATAATATCATCGCGCCACGACGCGGCTGCCATCACCGTACATTGCAAAAGCTACGGTAGGTGAAAAAAGTTGGAATCTCACCATTTTCAAACAGAACGTCAAGGTCAAGGAAAAAGCGAGCGTGACGACCGGTTGGTGACCTCACGTTCTGGGGTGACGAAAGCGGGCAGCGGTGACCGCTGTTGTCTGTATCCATGAAACACTACGACAGGTTGAATTAGTCCTCCAAAAGACTGTTACGCAGGTGCAGCAAGTCACAATTTACCGTCGCACGTTTGATGGTTGAAAATGATGTGATACGACATCATCACTGCTAGAAGTTCGTCAACGTCGTAAGCGATGGTGCGACATAAGTCGCCGAAGAGGCGACTGATCACCTGTTCATCGCATGCCATGTCCGACGACGCCCCCTGGGTTTGTTTATTACCGGATCAGATCAACGACATAACGGTTTCTTCGGATACAACAATCCAGGAACTCGAAAAGATCATTACTACTCAGTCTGGTTCGAACAACGCACCGCCGCGACCGGCACATGTCCACAGGATCCCCGCAGATAAAGTGATACGTCTTGGGAAAGTTCCCGATATCTCTGCTCGACGGCCACTTGCCCGAGCTGGGTACACTATCCAACATATCGTGACGACACCATCGGCATCTAGACTGAGTTCAAGACCCCGATCAGAAGACGTCCCCGAGACACAGTTGAATCCCTGCAAGGCCTTGTGGAACTAACAATGAAATATCCGAGATCCTTAGCAACCAAAGGGAAGGTCAACTCTTGATCGAAGATAAGCGACTGTGGGTGGTCTTCAGCGACGTTCTGTTCTCAGAAACCATGTCTTGTCGTTACTGCACTGGTGAGAGTCACTGGGCCAAATCATTCAACGACACAACCCGCTCACTACTGCTCGCTGAGTAAATCAAGCCCGTCTTTTGTCCACGGTGGTCCAACTATGGAGGGTCGGAAAGCTTTCCTGGAGGAAACACTCAAAAGATTCCCATCTCAATAGAGCTCTCCGTCAATTTTTACCAAACGGCAAAAAGGCAATGGTGGAAAGCTTATATCTTGTGGCCGTCCTCGAGAGCACAGTTCCGAAATCGACTGTGAAGATACTATTCCTCCACACTACTCCATTCGGTGTTTAGCAACTTTCTTGATAGATGCAAGACCGGCGAAATCGAAGCCAAGGACAACCGCATCGCCTTGGACCTCGCCAATATCATGTCGTGTTTGTACAAACACGAATCCGATCGCGTTAGAAACGTTTATAGAGTATTCAAAGGATATGGGGTAAACCTCAAGCTGTCCGACAAGATTCAAGAACGAAACAAATCCAGAGAGAAAATGCGCTCAAGCACCCACGATCACCTCTTCCGTGCATGCTGCTAGCCGGTTTTGGTTTGGTCTAACTATCCAGCATTAGTTGTCGAACTGAAGAGGAGTTGTAGGGCCTTGTATAGTGTTCAGTGCCGCCGGAACATGGAACTTGCGGCCTACGGTACAGTTCTTGTCAACACCATTTGCATTCAGCTTCCACTCGACCGACATCAATAACCACACGCTTGAAGATTTCGAAATACTGAAAGGTTGCAAGAGGCCTCTATGTCGGTCTACCTTCGATGCGGTCTCCGAGGTGTTGAGGCAGTTTCATGATGTTGGGTTTGTTCACGGGGATATCCGGGATGTGAACATCATGGTATCTCAGAAAGATGAGAGCAAGATCAGGATTGTTGACTTTGACTGGTCAGGTTGGAAAGGGGTGGTGCGATGCCCCCCATGCCATGCGTCAACATGCACAGCATTGTGAGACCAAGGAAAAGCTTCGAGGGGAAGTTGATTATGTTGAACATTGGAGTGATCGAAACTGTGGGTATGATCATATCCATTACATAGGGGTGAATACAAAATAGGAAATAAGACAAACAGACCTCCAAATCATCGATTGATTTCATCTTCCGAGATGCCAACTACTTGGTCACATTCTGGATCGCTCCTTTCTGACCGCATCCCAACTCGCCATTCACCACAACCACAGAAACACCAGCAACAAAACAAAGGCAAGGGCAAGTCCCCCACGCCGGAGCCGCTCAAGAGTAGCGCTGTCCGTGTGCTCGAGGCACGACTTGATGGTGCACGCAGGTCAAACGGCCACACCAAAGATCCCAAAGGGGGCTGTTTTTGTCAATGTCGGTCGCCTCGCACAGTCTTATTGACCTACTGATGCCCATAAAACGTGTATCTAAATTAGCTCGAGAGCATGCACTCTCAAGTTACGTCCCGATGTGTCGACAGTGCGGATTGATCTTATGCACGCTCAATCCGCCGTATTGTGCGTGTCCACACTGTGCCGAGCCACTGATGGATGCACAAGGACGAGAGGCGCTCGTTGGGAGATTGGAACGGGAACTGGCGGAGCAACTGGCAAAGGAGGAGGCAGAGCGACAGAGGGCAATCGAGGAGGCACGTGCAGCGGAGGGCGCGTTTCCGATGTTGCCTGGTTCGCATGGTCGCACGCCGCCGCCGCCCGCCACCACGCGCACGGTACTGTCGCTGAATTCGACGACTAAAACGGTGACGGTGTCGTCTTACGGTATGCCGACGGTTGTACCATCTCGACCAGCGTCGCGGGGCAAGGACAGGGAGGAGGAAGTGCGGGTCCCTGGACCACCGAGGGAAGTGAGTTATGTGATGGAGCCACTAGACAGGGAGCGACCTTGGAGGAACATGCGCATCGGAGATGTGAGGTATGTCCCATTACCCGGATCCGGAGAGCCGAGCGGCCTTTCCGGAAAGCCTAGGAGAAAAAAGAAGGGCGAAGAACCCAAGGTTGCCGACGGTGGAACGGAAGGATAAGTAAGATTGGTGCATGGCTCACGAAGGCAAGGGCAACGCAACGTCATCCGTTTGTTACCTGAAATAATGATGTGTTGCTCAATCAAATATTAGATCTTTATACGTATGGAACAGACTGCCTTCGTTCCTGCAGGATAGAAATGACAGAAACAGAGTGTATTGAGGCCGAAAACTTGTCATTGCTTCTTGTTCATCATCACTTTCATCCGAGTCCAGACAATTCTTCCTTGACTGCTATGACACCTTAAAGACTTGGCCTTGCATATCAGAAACCCGCCTGTTCAGAGAAGCTGTACATCTGTTTTATCTGGAGATCGACACCTGTTCGATGACTGAGTCTTTCATGTTTCATTCCCTGAGCCGAAATCTGGATCCAATGGTCGATGGGAAAAAGGGGAGCATGCCGCCAAGTAGCACCTTCGTGGACCCCTAGTCTGACGAAGAAGTTGGGGATCATGCGTTCGTTGCCTTGGATAATTTCTGTTCATCTAACCTATAACTTCTAATGGTGAAACAGACAGATATGTATTCTCAGTGAGTGGAAAGGTGATAATTACGATCACAAATGTTACTATACATATAATTAATCCTTGTCCTCGATGCAGTCAACAACAAGATATGGTTTTTGACAGAACAGAACGTTAGTGAAGACCACTCACAGTCGCTTATCTTCAATCGAGAGTTGACCGTCCCTTTGGTTGTTAAGGATCTCGAAGATTTCACCATAGGTTCTACAGGCCTTGTAGAGATTCAACTATGTCTCGGGGATATCCCGGAGTAGAATCACTATTTCTGATTAGGGTCTTGAGCTCGGACAACCGGTCGAACTTTGAGCTTCTGGCCGTAGAAAAGGATGGCGTCTTTGCTTCTCTTATCCAGCATCCAACGTTCAAGGCTGCGAAATCTAGATAGGTTAGTGATTAAGACGAAAATCAACAGCATTTTTTGTGTGTCAGGCTGACGGTTTCTATCGAGCTAGTAGCCTGTTCTATCCCATACATGTTCAAAGAAAGCTACTGGATCGGTCAGCGACAACGTTGCAAAAGTGGGTAGGAGCTATACTCGTGATTCGGTAGTTGCGTTCAGTCGATGCGGCATCAGGGGCTAAGTAACCATATATAGAAAGAGAGCTAATTACTTTCTACTAGTCTCGACTTGGACGGAACATAACGGCATCACGAAACAGATGGCGGTTTCGTTGGGGCGGTGTTCAGAAATTAGTGATACAACTGCCCACAGATTCGCTTCAAGTTCGGACGCTGCGTTCACCGATACGAGGGCCTCCCTACCATTCGATCTACACATAACCATCATGGGAGCAAAGACCCTACAAGCAGTTTCTCGAGAAGAAGTGGCCAAGGTACGTACGACGTCCAAGGACCGATTCATCACTTCACGCAAACTTGTTGGGTGGTCCGGACGTGCAGCACAACACCCCGGACGACTTGGTGAGTTGACCTTTTGAAGTGATGAGTGAGCAAGCGAGGGACTGAAAGAGGCACGGGATGGATTCGTTTGGCCTCTAGTGGATCATCATCGACGGTAATGTATACGATGTCACGCGGTTTAAGGACTTTCATCCCGGAGGCACTGCCGCACTCCTCCAGGACGACATACGTACGCTCCCCTTGTCCTCATACCTATGAAACGATTCACTGATGATCGGTGACACATGTCATCTGTATAAAGCTGGCCAGGACGTGACCGAGACCTTTTATAGTCTCCACCGCCACGAAGTACTCAAACGACCGGCATATAAACGACTCCACATTGGCACAATAGAAGAGGAGGAGAGCGTGATAACGTCTGGAGAGATCGGGGAGCTGAGCGAGGTTCCATACGCCGAGCCGGCCTGGTTGACTCCCGCGTTTCACAGCCCGTATTACAAGGAGGTGCGTAGCGTAGATCCTTTTGATGAGCCTTTGGATCAAACTTTTTTTTTTTGAATGTGTAGAGCCATCGGAAGCTCCAACGGTCGATGCGCAAGTTCGTGGATGAGCTGGTCAAACCCGAAGCTTGGGTGAGGTTTTTCGCATCATGTTATGTTGGAACAGAACTTTCTCTGACGCGTCCAGGTCCACGAGGGAAGCGGCGCACGGGTGAGTCCAAAGGTAGTGAATGCAATGGCGTTTGTGTTTCCGATACTACTGTTTTTTGTTGACCTGATCATGATGGTAGAGAACACAACGTGATTGCCATGAGAATGGGCCCGGGTCCATATTTAAAAGGCCTCACGCTTATGGACGGGTCGGTTTCCTCAGAGGAATTTGATTATTTCCATGGTGTACGATCGGACGTTGTTTCTCATGGTTCTGATCTGATTCCCTGGGCAGTTGATCGTCCATCAAGAACTGGCACGACAGGGACAACGTGGTTATGGTGATGGTACGTTGATGGCTGGGTCCTGCGTGTTCTTTCCCGACCATACTCTGTCTGTAGGTTTACTCAGCGGTGCATTCACCGGACTTCCACCGGTCGTGCACTTTGGGTCTCCGGCACTTAAAGCCAGAATCATTCCAGAGGTTCTCTCAGGCAAGAAATTTGTATGTCTTGCCGTCTCAGAGCCATTTTCTGGGAGCGACATTGCGAGCATGCAGACGCAGGCGACCAAGACGCCTGACGGTCAGTTTTGGGTCATCAATGGGACGAAGAAGTGGACTACAAATGGCACGTGAGTAACCATCCACATGTATCCAGTGATGGTGTTGACGAGAGCGTGATCTAGGTTTGCAGACTAGTGAGTAGCACCCTCTTTTTTTGAAAAGTTTTGGTCTAACTTGTGTGATGCAGTTTTACTGTGGCTTGTCAAACAGGCGTTTGTGGTTTTTACTTCTTGATGTTGTGTTCTAATAAGTACATGTGTAGAACGGGATCACTCTGATTTTGGTAGAACGTGGTGAAGGTGTCGAGACAAAGCCTATTGAGACGATGTATTCTGCCTCGGCAGGCACTGCG
>JBBPJU010000955.1:0-15540 GCA_038088875.1 Austroboletus festivus
ACCACACTTGTGATTGTGTAGATCTCGGTGAGCGCCACAAGTACAAGTGGCTACCATATTTATAGAGATCCCCTAAGGTATAGATCCTATATGTAGAAGGGGAGAGGCACTGCAGATTGAGATCCACAAATGCTACACCTCTCATGAGGCAAGGAAAGGGGTAGTCTGTTATGGTAAATGAAAAGGGGCTGGTGATGCCCAACATACTGGATGAGAGATAAGACAATGTGGCCTCCATCAGGAGAGCCGAAGTAATGGTACATCAATGGAGAGGTCATTGATAGAAGATCTGAAGTAGATCAACGACCTAAAGTGTCCCCAATACTGAGGCAGAAAAAGGAACTCAGCTTTTGGGTATCAAAAGGAAAAATGAGGGGTCCATCGCTCAACTTTCAGCCCACTACTCCATCCACTCATCAGCCTGAGGCCAGGCTGGTTCTTCCTCTAGTGGGGGATCAAGTTCATCAATGTCATATCCATTCCCCATCCATAACCAACAAGTCGTACAGAAACAGTCCTTCCTATGACTGAGATAATCCCTATCAGAGATTGTAACATGCAACTTGCCAGTGACATTCCAAGCCCTAATGGACAACATTTTCGCAGATTACCTAGCCAAGGGGTGGCTAATCATTTATATGGATGATCTCCTCATCCACTTGGCCAACCAGAAAACCCATGACGAAAGAACCAAGAAGGTGCTGGCAAGGCTAGTGCAGCACCATCTATATCTCAAATTGGAAAAATGCTCCTTCAATGTCCCGGAAGTGGAATATCTGGGAATGGTGTTGAAGGAAGGAAGTGTAGCAATGGACCCAGTTAAGTTAAAAGCTATAGAAGATTTGAAGGCCCAAAAAACCATCAAACAAGTTCGATCATTCCTCAGATTCTGCAATTTCTACAGAAAGTTCATCCCTGAGTTCTCAAAACTTGCCCGACCACTCACTGCCCTCACTATGAAAGGAAAATGGTGAGAGTGGACTCCTGAAATGGATGACACCTTTGGAGCCTTGAAGAGGCTCTTCCTCTATGCCCCCATCCTACGCTACCCAGACACTTGAAAACCCTTTTGGTTAATGACTGACACATCGTTAACAGCCACTGGTGCAGTACTAATGCAAAAAGATGGCAACAGGGATCTCTACCTGTGTGCCTACTGATCCTCCACTTTCGCTCCTGCCAAGCAAAATTATGATATCCATGACAGAGAGCTACTCACCATAATTCTCGCCCTGAAGGACTGGTGACACTACCTGACCAGAACCGAACTTCTGGTGACCATCCTTACCAACCACAAGAATCTCATGTATTTCCAACACCCCTGCGATCTTTCCCACTACCATGCTCAGTGGCAGTTATTCCTTCAGGAATTCAACCTGAAGCTTGTACACACCCATGCGGGCCAGATGTGTTACAATCCTCAATAAGGATTGTCTGGGTCACCAGAAGGACTGTTTTTGTACTACCTGTTGGTTATGGATGGGGAACGGATATGATGTCGATGAACTGGACCCGCCACTGGAGGAGGAACCAGCCTGGCCACAGGCAGATGAGTGGATGGAGTAGTGGGCGGAAAGTCAAGCGACAGACCTCCCTTATTTTTCCTTGATACTCAAAAGCTGAGTTCTATTTTCTGCCTCAGTATTGGGGACAGTTTTGGTCGTTGATCTACTTCAGATCTTCTGTCAATGACCTCTCCATTGATGTACCAATATTTTGGCTCTCCTGATGGAGGCCACCTTGTCTTATCTCTGAACCAATATGCCAGGCATCACCAACCCCTTTTCATTTACCCTATCATCGGACTACCTCGTTTCTTGCCTCATGTGAGGTGTAGCATTTGTGGATCTCGATCTACAGTGCCTCTTCCCTTCCACTTATAGGATCTACACCTTAGGGGATCACTATAAATACGGTAGCCATTTGTACTTATAACCTCAGCTAGATCTACGCAATCACAAGTGTGGTATCTAGTTTCCTCAGTGTGAAAGAGTCACTGCAGTGAACTCCAAGGATTTCTATTAGTCTTCACACTACTATTGAGTGTGCGCTGCGATAAAGGATTAGACTAGGTGTCATGCTTGTCCAGCATAACAAGATGGGCCCCACCAACTTTCTTTCTCGACCTGACATCTTGGATCAGACCAGGGACCCCATACAACTTATACCAGATGATGTTTTCATTTGGTCCATCAACCTAGCCCTACAAGAAAAACTCACCGCACCTCCCCATGACCCTGCTGCCATTGATGCCCTCCTCCATGTGAAGAAGGGCGACCCGGCTTTCCCCTGCACTGCCATGTCTGATTGGAATATCCGTGACTGCTCCCTCTATTACCAGGGCTGCCTATACATAGATGAGGAATACCATCAACCTCTCGTGCATGCCATACACACTGCTAATACCACAGGCCATCCAGGGTTCTTCCACCTCTACTCCTTCATCTCCCATGACTATTGGTGGCCTGGTCTAGCCCACTTCCTTTGGCAGTACCTCACTGGTTGCCCTGTCTGCCAGAAACATAAGCCCCTCACCCACCTGAACTCCCCACCGGTGGCGCCTATCCCTTTCTGTTCCACACGTCCGTTTCAGCACCTATCCATGGACCTTATCACCAACCTTCCCCTGGCACCCCTATGGGACGCTATTTTAGTCGTGGTGGACCACAGACTTTCAAAGGGGGCTATTTTCATCCTGACTAACAAATCTGTCACCATAGAAGGAATTACCACACTGTTTTTAAAGCATGTGTTCTCCCATTTTGGCATTCACAACTCTGTAATATTTGACCAAGGCCCCCAGTTCACCAGCACCTTTGCCAGAGAGATGGCATGACTACTACAATATGACCCTAAATTGTCTACCACCTACCACCCCCAAACAAATGGGGAGACAGAACAGGTCAACCAGGAGCTAGAAACTTACCTAAGGATTTTCTGCCATAAAAACCCTTCCTCCTGGAGTAACTTCCTCCCCATTGCCGAATTTGCCCACAACTCTGCCATTCATTCCACCATGAAACAATCACCCTTCATGATTATGAATGGCTACGAACCAAGAGGCTTTTCCCTGATCACAAAGACATTTATCCCCACTGTACAGTACACCTTGGATCAATGGAGAACAGCCTGGAAAGAAGCCTCAGCTGCCATCAAATATGCTCAGAAGGACTATGACTGCCGCCAAAAAGGAAAGACTTACTCCCCTTACAAAATTGGAGACCTGGTATGGCTCTCCACCAAGAACTTAAAAACAAAGGGGGGATTACAAAAACTACTACCTAAACAGGAGGGCCCATTTAGGGTATTATGAAACATTAACAATGTCTCTTTCGAATTCAAGCTCCCCAATAACTGGAAAATCCATAATGTATTCCATGCCTCTCTTCTATCTCCTTTTATCATAACCAAAGAATTTGGTAACACCACCCCAGACATCCCGATCTGTCTCAATGAAGAACCCAAACTTGAAGTAGAAGATATCATCTTCCATAAAGGGGGTATATGTAACCTTTCCTATTTGGTCAAGTGGAAGGGGTACCCCTATTTAGAAAATATGTGGAAACTGGAAGCTAACTTCACAAATTTGGACAAGCTCCTGAAAGCCTATAAACTCACTCACAGAATTGAGTAGGGCAATGATCTACCCCACTCAACCTACTTTCCAGGATAAATGCTACCATCACTGGCACACCAAATTCATCCCTGCTGAAACCAAAGAAGTAGAATATGAAGGAAAGAAGAGAACTATAAAAGAAAAGAGAGTACATTTCCTCAATAAATACATTGGACAACACTGGTACTACTGCAAGATTGACTCCTGTCCTTACCACTGGCATGCCAAGAACTTCTATTGATATCCCCGAACTAGTCATCACCCCTTTCAGAATCCCATCATCAGAATCATTTATTTCCCCTATAACCACATGGTAGGAGACGCCTACAATCTAAACTCTATTCCCTGCCTGGAGTGAGGATATCTTTACCATAACATTCTCTCATCCTTTTTTGTTAAAGCATGGCTTTCTGACAGACACCACACTGCCCCTGTCTCACATATAAGAACCCTCATTTCTGCCTATGACACCTATACCAACATCTGCACCTCCTGCTTGCCTCACTCATACAATGGAAGCTATATTGGCCCCTTCTCCACCACTTGCTAACCAGTCCTTGCCTCCCAACTGGTCTTTTTGGGGACCCTCCTCACCCAATCCCTCCATGAGTTTGGGTTTGACTCCCTCATCGCTGCCCTGCCTCTTATTCCAGTCCAGTCAATCATCTGGAAACTCGTCAGCCCCCTTGCCCCCACCATTAGAGCCAGGGTCATTAGGAATAGAAGGCTCATACTTCATTTTGTGCAAGCTAGCAGAGGAGCTTTGGAGCCTACTCCAGTGCCATCTCTACTCTCTAGAGAAAAGTTCCAGATGACAGGCAGAAATGGAGGGAATGTTGATCACCTCATCTCTACTAACCCCCCTTCCCCCACCTCCTCCCTGCCTCCTCCCCCACTCTCACCACCTCTTCCCAGTCTGTTCGACATGGAGGGGGAAACCAATACTGCTCCCCGAGCGCTCTACCATGACTCTGACTCCTCAGTCCTGATCACCTCTCCAACTACTCCACCTTGAACCAACCTTCTTCAAAGGATCTCCTCTTCCCCCACAATCAGACGAGGGCTTTCCCCTCTCTCCTGAAATATCCCTGAGGATGCCAACATTAGCACAGCATTCCATTGTGTATGCTGTAACTACGGATATGCATCTGTATGGGAGTGCCTCCTCACCATCTGCTCTATCTGTTCCCACCACTCCCCTGGTCACCCCCCCTACCATTGTCCTTCCCTCTCCACTCCCCTCACTGAGACCTGCCCCAAATGTGGAGGCAATCATGTCCTCTACTGGCAGTGTCCCTTCTACACCTGTCCCTACTGTCATACTACTGCCCCTGGTCATGCCAGTTCCGACTGCCCCATTGCACCACCTCAGGGACCAGCTGGATATGATTATTGATGAGTGGAATCATCCTGTCTATCCAGATGGGGAAGGTAATGTTACAGAATGATGAAAACAGCCTCCCACCCTGTACCCAGAGGTGCTGGATCCACTGTCTTTTTCTTTTTCTTCAGGATATTTCGCCTTCTTGGAGGAAGACCTCTTGAGCCAGTTGACTTGGGGGGATTCATTAGATACATGGAATGCTAGTCTGCCACTCCCTGACAATCAGGAGAATGTTCCCCCAGGGAACGAGGAGTGGTTCACTTGGGATGCACAGGAGTTATTCAAGTATGTAACTCAGTGCAAGAACACTTTCCCATTTTGGTCAGATTGATCCTTTATTTATTTTCACTGACCTCTTTTGGATATATTTGATCTACCTCCACAGTTACCGTTAGTTACCCAATCACCTTTCCTGCTCCACACAGCATCTGCCTGATTGAGGTATTATGTTTCCTTTATTCTGATTAGATCTCATATATCCATTATGGGCCCTTTATGGCATTCTCTCACACTTGTGGGAGGATTCCCATGCACTGCCTTTCCCTTTTCTTCATAGGGAGTGCATGCCATCAATTATGGTATTTTCTTTAAAGGATGCTCTCCATTTTTTGCCACTCTTTTGGCAAGTAGTATTCCAATATCTCAGAAGGGAATAGATTCCCATCTATTCCCGCAAACATATAAATAGTGCCCATGTAACTTTAGGGTTTCCTTAGTTAGATTCTATGCAATCTTATGTGGAGTTTAGCTGTACCTTCAAAGGTGGATGGTTTCCCCTTTATTGAGAGAGTTCTAGTGAGGCACTGCCTCAATCATTGCTTTATTGTCTTCCACTTGGCTACTCATGCCCAAGAGTCTATTCTTGCCACCTGCATACATTATAGCCTGAACCTCAGAAGGACAGATCAGTTCCTTGCTCACTGCTTGGGCCTTCATATCCTGTATTCCGTATCACTAAATTTCTTATTCATGAATCATTGAAAGGTAGCTAGAGCATTCTTGGGACTGAAAGGCATGATGACAGGTTCAAATAAGCCTTAATAAGTAATAAAGGCTGCTTTCCATTGATAACCTTCCTTAATGTGAATATTGTTATGTCCCCAGTATACATCAAACTTGGTGAAAATCTTGGCATCTTTTAATTTATTGAGGAGGTTAGATATAAGCAGAAGAGGGTAGGCATCATGGCTAGTATAGTCATTCAGATATTAGTAGTCTTGAACTGGTCAGAGTTTTTCATCTTTCTTTTTAACAAAGAAAAATGGCACTGCTTGTGGTGAGGAGAAAGGCCAGATTTTTCTGCTTTTGAAGTTCTTGTCAAGAAATTCATCTTGAGCTTTCCTTTTATTGATGATAAGAGGATAAAGTTTGCCTATCTTGGATATAAAACCATCTGTTAAATTTATTTCATGATCACAGTCATAACTTGGAGGTAGAGGTGTATTTTCATCACTGAAAATATCTTTGAAATTAGCATATGCATCTGGTAGTTGTACTTCCTTTTTCTTGTAATCAATGGTGAGTTGGGTGGAGGTTGTAAGAGCTATGCATGTCAGTCCAGGGTTAGGAATGTACTGTCCATTGGCCAGGATGGTATGGAAGAGAGTTTGTAGGGGTCAGAAGTGGGACATATTCTGTCTTAGGGCAATGTTAGTGCAAATTATATCATCCTCTATTTGGTTAAGATAAGCAAAAAGATGTTCATTGGTCAATGCATCCACAAATACATGTCAGGGTGAAGGTTGATATCTTTGTTGCTCATAGAGTTTTTCTTTCTCCTATTTGACTTGTTCATAAAGAGCAACAAAGTCTGCAGTTTGATCAGTTTCAGGAGAAATCTGTAAAGTTTTTGTCTTCCAGCCAATTGTTGGGTTGGTTTTGGACAATCATGATAGTCTGAGGATGACATTCTCTTTTCCATAGTTCATGATATGAAATATGGTCTTTCCAGTAACTCTATTGACATTGACATAAAGAGTGCCATATACCATGTTGACTATCTGAGAAGGGCAATCTTTTCCCTCTGAAAAGGACCAATCATGGCTTAATGCCAACATTTCCACAGCTTATCAAGTCCTGATCCTCTGAATCATTCTCCAAGGGTTTTCAGAGCTAAAGGGTAGTTGAAGGAGGGTTAGGGTAGAGATGGACCAAAGCCCAGAATGGAGATAGGAACAAAGATACTTAAATTGATGAATGGGGGAGGACTTCAGTGCAGGACTTATGTGTCATGCCCTTGACAAGCCCGTCCTTGAGGATTGGAGATTGGAGATGAGAATAGAGATGCTCAGATGAGCAAACAGGAGGGTGGATGAATTCAATATATAAATTAAGGAATATATAAGAGGTAGCAGGGTTTATATACAAAGCAGAAAGTATATATGTAAGAATGTCCAGAACAAAGGGAACAGAATACCAAAGGCAGAGTAAAGTCTGTGCAGAATGTAAGGGTCATATCCCAGAGTCAAGGGGCTCCGAAACAGCATAGGAATAAGCAAGGAATTAAACTATAAAGGAAAAACCTAAGTGACAATACCAGGCACTACCTATAGTCAGAGCTATGCTGTGAGTGTGATCATGGGAAGTCTGAGAGTCTGTGCAGAAATGGTGAGATGCATAATAGGGCAATGGGATAAGGAGACAGGAGATGGTTGGAGTAGGTCCAGGAGGGGACCAGAGGTATGGATATGACACAGCTGCCTATAGAGGGAATTTAGACAAGAGGCATCAATTCTGGCAAGGAGAGGCAGAGGGGGTGACATGGGGGGAGGAGCTCATCAGCAATCTGGTCTCTGGATGGTGGAACATACAAGCCCCACCAATCCTGCTTGAGGAAATGGAACCTGCACCTGAGTGGCCCACCAATCCTGCATGGATATGATCCATCCATGCCCCTTTTACCAAGTATGATTCTTTCATTTATTTTATTATCTCTTATCATCAGACTACTTTCCCTTTTGAGATTGCACCCCCTTTCACCTATGTGATCTCTACCTCCTCCACCTATGCCTATCTCTGTAGTCTTATATCTCATGGATAGTCTCCTCTCTTATGTATGATTGCTTCTTATGGTCATAGTAGTTATCCTTCCTTTATAAATATGACTGCCATGTACAATAGTTTCCCTAACTAGATCTATATTTAATCTAGGTGGTATTTGGTTCATCTGCCATTCCTGAGTGAGAGCCACAGCAAGACTTACCCAAACCATACTGGACTTCTATCAGTCTCCTGTCTACTATTGAGTGATAGCTCAAACTTGGCAATATCTTTGTTTCTAGGATCTATACCCATAGATCATGTCACAAAGAGTGGTAGTAAAGTTTATGGATCCCCCTTTATTGAGTGAGGAGTCAACATTTCAAACAGTAATAGGGGTGAAGAGTTGGGTTCAGGGAAGGTGGTGTTTTCAGATAAAGGCCCAGTTGATACAAGATATTTGTGCACCAGAGTCAACTAGTGCTAAGGCAGCAACAGCTTTGACCATGTCTAAAGCATGCAAGAGCTGAATAGGAATGTGCATTGCTTTCATATGAGTATATGGTGAAAAAGAGGAAGGTACACATATTGTATTTGTCCTCCTAGTTCAAAAATCCATTGCCACTCTTCCAACTATGATTTCATTGTCAACTTCCTCTACTCTTGACTCCACAATCTTTATATTTTTTGATGGAACTAGAGTTCCTCTCTTAAATTTGACAGGACAATTCTGGAAGGAATTGTCAAGATCTGCTGATTCACACCTACTCTGAAGGATTCTGGTGGATATCCAGAGTTTTTCCTCAGACATATTACTCATACTTAGTTTTTCTTCCTTTCTTTCCACCAAAGTTGGCTGGAGTCAGTTATTATACCTTAGGCCCCTGTCCTTTGGCTGACTGAGTATGGCAGAGTTAGTATGAGCACATCTCTGCCCCCTTTTAAACCTTTTTGGCTTCATTTTGGCCCTTTCCTCAATTATATATTATCTTCTTGGATAGCAACTGAGATAAGGGCTTACTTCTTATTTTACCTACCTAGCTAACTGTATTAGTGTCAGAACCATGCCTCTCTATCTCATACCCTATGCCTGACAGGGCTTTTAAAGCTCATTTGGAAGTTCTGGGTCTTCTCTGGTCTGGGAGGTTGGGCATTTGAGACAGCTCCCATGATGTCCAGAGGTATATTGACAACTCCAGAGAAGGAGTGTGGGGAGTTGAATGAAAGGACAAGGGAGTGGACCAGAGATCCAAGAAATGGAGACGAGGTGGCATATGAAGCAAGAGGGGTATGGAATCAGTGCAGAACTTATGTGTTGCACCCTTGCAGATTTATATTCCATGTATTTAGGATTAGAGATATGGAGGTCATGGGGTTGGAGGTAGATTATATGACCAGGGGTAATGACAAGGTCTGATTCAACTCTGGAAAGTGCCCAAAGGCAACTCCCATAGGAGTGTGAATGATATCTGGAGAATAGAGGGTGAGTGACTAGGGAAGTCAAAAGGTGAATGAACTCAGAGTACAAGAAGAAGGGTCATGTTTCTGTTATGATCTCTGACAGAGATTGTTTCGGTCATCAGAAGGACTATTGCTGTACTACCTGTTGGTTATGGATGGGGAACGGATACAACGTCGACGAACTGGATCCCCCGTTGGAAGAGGAACCTGCCTGGCCACAGGTAGATGAGTGGGCGTAGAAGTGGGCTGAAAGTCGAGCGGCGTAATCCCCAACCTTCCCTTTGATACCCAAAAGCTGAGTTCCCTTCTCCGCCTTAGCATTGGGGACATTTTAGGTCGTTGATCTACTTCAGATCTTCTATCAACAACCTCTCTGTTGTTGTACCATTACTTTGGCTCTCCTCATGGAGGCCTCATTGCCTTATCGCTTTCCCAATATGTCGGGCATCATAGGCCCCTTTTTCATTTACCCTTTTATCGGACTACCTCGTTCCTTACCTCATGTGAGGTGTGGTATCTGTGGATCGTGATCTACAGTGCCTCTTCCCTTCCATATATAGGATCTATACCTTAGGGGATCACTATAAATACAGTAGCCTTCTGTACTTGTAGCCTCAGCTAGATCTTTGCAATCACAAGCGCAGTGTCTAGTTTCCTCAGTGTGAAAGAGTCACTGCAGTGAACCCTTAGGATTTCTACTAGTCTTCATGCTACTATCGAGTGCGTGCTGCAATAAAGGATCAGACTAGGCATTACGCTTGTCCAGCATAACAGTTTCTAGTTGATATTCATACTAAGGATTATACAAGAGATATCTGAACTTATATACAAGACAAGAACAGGTATGTATGGAGAAAGTCCAGAAATGGGATGAAAAGATATCAGAGGCAGGAAAAAGTCTGTGCAGAAATGTAAGGGTTGTATCACAGAGCCAAGGAGCTTCAGGACAGTGTTATGATTTATCCTTGAGACATAGCTGAGTGGCATCTGGGCTACTCTTTTCCTTGACAACTTCTACCTTGACTTACTTGTACCATTTCCTAGATGAGTCTACTAGCATTCTATGTGGATATACTCCATTTCTCTGACTCATCTAGTCCCTATTATTCTTGCTTACTCAATCCCTCTTTATCACAGACATTTCCTTGATCTGATTATCCAATGTGTATTTGTCATGGATAAGTCATTCATTATCTCTTATCTTGGTTCAACTCTTGACCCTTCTGACTCATCCATTCCATTATCATCCTGGCTTATCTATTCTCCCTACTTATCAGTGACTCAGCCCTTGATCTCAGATCACCTTTCATTCTTCTGGCTGAGTTAGCACTTTTTGATGTTCTGCCACATTTCTGGACATTCTGATGACTCATTCTTCTGACTCATCATCAGTCTTCTATACCCAGCTCCCTTTCTTGTATTACACAGCTGCTTCCCCTGATCACTACATATAGTGGCTTTACCTGTACAGTAGTTCTCCATCTTAGACCTCCCTTTATAATTCCCTATCACCTTCTATCCATAATGTTACGATCTCTGATAGGGATTATCTCGGTCATAGGAAGGACTGTTTCTGTATGACTTGTTGGTTATAGATGGGGAACAGATACGATGTCGATGAACTTGATCCCCCACTAGAGGAAGAACCAGCCTGGCCTCAGGCTGATGAGTGGATGGAGTAGTGGGCTGAAAGTTGAGTGATGGACCCCTCATTTTTCCTTTTGATACCCAAAAGCTGAGTTCCTTTTTCTGCCTCAGTATTGGGGACACTTTAGGACATTGATCTACTTCAGATCTTCTATCAACGACCTCTCCATTGATGTACCATTACTTCGGCTCTCCTGATAGAGGCCACATTGTCTTATCTCTCATCCAGTATGTTGGGCATCACCAGCCCCTTTTCATTTACCATAATGGACTACCCCTTTCCTTGCCTTATGTGAGGAGTAGCATTTGTGGATCTCGATCTGCAGTGCCTCTCCCCTTCTACATATAGGATCTATACCTTAGGGGATCCCTATAAATACAGTAGCCACTTGTACTTGTAAACCTCAGCTAGATCTACACAATCACAAGTGTGGTGTCTAGTTTCCTCAGTGTGAAAGAGTCACTGCAGCAAACTCCCAGGATTTCTATTAGTCTTCGCACTACTATCGAGTGTGCACTGCGATAAAGGATCAGACTAGGTGTCACACTTGTCCAGCGTAACACATAATCCCTTGACATCCCTGTATTCTCTACTTCTATGAATCTATCATCTGCGTTACATACCTCGTCAACTGTCAAACAACTGCCTGTCATTTCACCAGCACTTTTAACCTTCAGCAACATCTCTCAGCTCTCATCTTGCTGAAGCTTATTCTGTCCTGATTATTGGTGATGTTCCTCTGTCATACCTCACTCATCTCATCACCAATTCCCTTACCTACTGATGGCTTCCTTGTATTCCGATCTCCTGTCACTCAGCCATCCCTTCACCAGTACCCTGGTGGTACTCCTGGTCTTATCCATTCTATGGCAATGTCTATTGCTCTTCCTTGATTCCTGGTGATGTTCTCCTTGCCACTCACCCATCACCATCCTTCTCTGTATCCACCTCCCCGAATTTACCTTGCCCTTCCCTTTTCTCTCTGTCATTGTTCTCTGAATAGGGACACAAGGGCTACACTTGGACCTATCCAGTTCAAGCATAACAGACAGTATGAGGATAAGTGAAAGACTAAACTATAAAGGAGAAACCTAAGCAATGATACTGGGCACTACCAATAGCCAGAGCTGTGCTGTGAGTGTGATTGTGGAAAGTCTGATAGTTCATGTGGGAGTGATAAAGGGTGAATATAGGGTGTAGGGATATGGGGACCAGAGATGGTTGGAGTAGGCCCAGAAGGGGACCAGATGTATGGATATGACAGCATTGAGCCATGGTCTGTCCCTTTCAAAGGGAAAAGGAGTAGCCCTCCATGGGTAGTCCACATGATGCATGACAAATAAAGGGTGGAGATGTAGGTAAATATCTCAAATGAACTCTGCCAGGCAAATGACATAAAAAGGATGAAGAAATAATGAAGTCTGATGATATCTGGACAATGTCCAATTGGAGAAGAGTAATATATACAAAAATATGGACAGAAGTGCCACCAGAAATGAACCAGAGTATGCCAGAGATCATCCTACTGAAGGTGGGGTTCAGTAGAATCTGACACATACAGGAGTGATAAGATGCATATATAGGGCAAAGGGATATAAAGACCAGAGATGATCAGAGTGTCATATCCATGTCTTTTTGTTACAATTTCTTTCTTCTTTCTTCTTTCTACGTATAACCATTGTATTGACTCTCGCCTTTCATTTCCTCTTGGACAATTCTACTTGGGATAAGTCCAATTCGTCTTCAGGCTGAGTCATATCTTCTTATTCACGCTTATTCACCCGTATCTAGTAATTGGCCCAATTACTCAGCTGTTACTTGTCATCATGAGTCATTTCTCTTATCTTCTGACTCATCGATTATTCTTTGATATTCTATCGCATTCTATATAGCTTATCTACGGACAGCTTCGTTTCCATTCACGGCAGTATTCCCACACTGCCTCTCATTCCCCCCCACTATATAAGTCTGTCCAATCGCTGCCATGTACTCTAGTCTAGTTCTTCCCTTACAATCACATCTCTTGTGCTTGTCCCCTGTCAGACTCCTGAGTGTTCTCTTCCACTCAGTCTCCCTGACCATAGTCTTCATCCTACTCTGAGTGGATGCTTCCCTCTTAAACTCTTTGAATATTCACTAGACGATACTCTCGAACCCTTGACCCTAAGGGCTGCACTTGGACCTATCCGGTACAAGTGTAACACTTTTAGCTCTTATCCATCTCCCTAACTTGCCCCCTGGCCTCTGTCCTTATCCTGATCCCTGTCCTTCACCTCTAACCATCTCCAGTCATACTCCAATGTTCCAGTATCCAACTCAGTCCAACTCTAACTGGGACTTTATCCCTGACTTGTAACTCCACTTAACGGTTGTACTCTGATCCTAGCTCTTCTTGGAACCTTCAGAATTCCCATGGTCCATGTGTAGCATGGCTCTGGCTATAGCTAGTATCTGGTACCATATCCCTGGACCCAATGTGCCCCCGTTTTCACTGTATCGTTTTTTGAGGCCTGGCACCATCACAAGTAGTATATCAGGTACTTGCAGCACCGTTCGTAGTACAATTTCGGTAAGTTAGATGAAATACAGTTTACGAATATGCATTTAGACTCCACTCTCAACCAGTGCTAGGAAAAGGCAGATAATTCACAGTCGTCCTTGGTAACAGAAAACACTGGGCACGTCGAGACGAAGGAGCAGGGAAGAAAATGCGTTAGCTTACAAACCCACAACAAGTTCAAAATATTTTAACCTTTCGTGAGAGTCGAGGTGAGATACACATGCACACCTTTCGTCCTCTTTGGGTGGTCCTTGCAAATGACAACGCCGTAGAACATGCTCGTATGCCTACAGGTGGCACAATCATGAAGACAGACACTTGAGCGTCCGACACATACTCGCATCTATTAATGGCCTGAGAACCTGTCCTCTTCGGGTCCAGGAATCTACCCTGGAAGCGTGCAAATGGACAACCCTCAGAACACTTTGCTGATAAGCACCCAGACACACGCATAAGCTAGATGTGATAGCTTATGATAAGCGGGCGTCCAGTCCAATGCGGAGGTGGTTGCGCAGCCATAGGAGTTCTCGCGTCGCATCGCTAGCGGCGGCGAATTCTGCTTCGCAAGTGGACAAAGTCACGATGCGTTGCTGACCTCCAAGTGGCGAGGCCACTGCCCAGAGTGAAGCAAAAGCCACTCACTGAGCGTCGAGTGTCAGTGCACGCGGGGTAATCGGAGTCAATATACCCGGAGACGTGCGGGGAGATCGCCACCAAGTGAGACGAAGGGAGCGAGTGCTTGATCCGCCTAAGCACCGTGTCAAACTGTCCTACAGGTTTACCAAGTTGGTAAACCTTGTGACGTACCAATGTTTAACCTCAGACATCTGTGCTCGATTCCAACAGGGCCGCTGAGCAAGCTTGTGTTTTCTTCGATTGTCTGTCCATTCACCATCTCCCAGTATTCCTTGCTTTTTGGGTGGGACTCATAAGTTATCCATTGCTGAAGGTGTAGTTCGTTAGCTGGGTCACGATCTCAAAGTTGGTCCTAACTTGGGCGTCGAGTCTAACGCCCTGAGTAGCAACAAGCAGAGGCGGAACCTGCTAACAATTGCACCAATGACAAAAAGAACGACCTGGGGCACTTGCTAGCGCCGTTCTTTAAAAGCTCCTCCGCCGAGTGCACTATTGACACGATGACCCTCGTGGTCTTACCAGAATGAGACGGACTGGTGCTTAACTTCGACGAAACCGTGGCAGAAAAAGTGATACAGCACAGCCTCCAGGTACAGGAGCCAGTGGTTCTGTATCGTAACAGGTTTGTTACAACGAGACACTTGGTAGTAGGCCGACCGGAGCCCATCGTGCATCATCATATAGTGAGGTGGGAAGAGCCACAGCGATTGGAGAAATGATCTTCCATATATTGCTACTCTGCTCAACCTCGGTAGAGTCGCCACCTAAATACGGGGACATATTGTCATGTGGCCACTAAGTGATGGTAGCAGAAGAGCAGGTAATTAAAAGCCCAAACGTTGGAAAATTTGGCGATCGCACAAATAATACATTACATCTTCCTCACTACGAATCTTTATTTCGCCTCAATTTACGTGCTCCCCGATATCTAGATCCAAACCTATCTTCTCGTCAAGGTGCCAATCTATCAATTGTCCAGCAAGGCTCTTTGGCTGACGATCCTTCGACAAACTGGTACCGGATTCGATCGTGAAGACGAGATGGCTTTCCGAGCCAGAACTCGATTTCACTGTTTGGAGGGTTAGTATGCAAACTTTCTGAAAGGCTGTCTTAATACCTTGGAATAACTCTCCAACCGCCCCAGTAATCGGGGTAGGGAATCTTTCGCTCCGTACCTTCGTAGAGTTTTCGGATTTCGTCAAGCCCCTCCTGCAAATCATCTTCCCCAACGACACTACTTTGCTTGCTCGCTAACG
>JBBPJU010000956.1:0-15533 GCA_038088875.1 Austroboletus festivus
TGGGCACTTTTGGCCAGTCGTTCTCGGTTCTCGTCCATCTCGAGATCTTCCTCATGATGGACGGCCCACACATCCTTTATCGGCTTCTGATGGATTCAGAAGACAAAGAGGCAACTCTGGGCCAAATAATTCGCACCACACACCGACACTTGATGAAACCCTTTGATCACTTCGAATTCTTGTCCGATCTCGGGCTCGCTCGCATGAAATTATCCGGTGATATGTACTTCACCGCGCTCGGCAATTTGAGCACTCTCGACGAATATCGCGAACTGACGGCCACCTTCCTTACCCTTGTCGTGCGCATGTATCACTGGATACACCACATTTTCCCCTGGAATCTTGGTGCAGCTTTTCCGCGCCGAACGCTGAAGGAAATGGGAGCGTTCGCCAAACTGTAGCGCCTGCTGGCGGCATCATCCAATTGTTTGCAACTCGCCATAAGATCCATGAATTCTCAGTCACCAGTTCGTTGTTTGCTTTCTCGCCTTGCATTTGTACTTTCATTGCTTACGTCTTGCATCCAGTTCTCATTCATTGATTTTGGAAATGGCCTGCTAGTTCGTTTCTACCTTTCTGAGAATGAATCTTCTTGCTTTCCACCGTCCGTACCATTGCGTATACCTTTAGAAAAATCCAAAATATCCTCACTTCGTTGCACGACGATGAACTAAAAATCGTGTTTAGGAGCCTTTGTGTACCTCAATTTCTTGTACATATGCGTAGCTCACAATCGTCGCTCGTTCAAAAGAAAGCGAAAGCTCTAGAGAAAGAACAATGATCGAGAGAGCTGTAGCCTCGCGCACGCAAATTGTCGGCATGAGGCAATACAGCTCTCACCGACGATGACTCGAGCTGTATGCATATTCTGCACAATCCCCAGGGTGTAGAGATCCGGGGTACCAGACCGCGAGTGCGTTGGCCGGGTAAAGTTGAAGAGAGGGAAAGGCTGTATTCCCTTTAAATTTCAGGACAAACTCGCTAATTATGCACAGATCGAGCCACAACGTCCATGCTATAGAAGCAAGAACTATTGGAAAGACAATAGCCTCAGGGTGATGCTTGGTCCGAACCTGAGGTATTGCAGACACGAGCAAAAAAGACAGACTTACGTGTCACTAAAAAGAAAAGATGAATGCTTAATCAACGATTCGCTAAACCGATTGCTTACATTTTGGGATTACCCCCGGGGCTCACCTGAGCACGGGCCTGGTGCGTGCATTGTTGCCAGCTTGCGATAAGGCATTAATGTATGCAATGATCAAGTGATCAAACGACCACCGCATTTCCATATCAATCGTGAACAGCAACAAGGATAACATAATGGTCCTCAAGTGATCTGGATGATATGACTATATATAATGTAAGACCCAACTAGATTATAAAGCTATAAAGCATGTTGCAATGCAATTTCCTTATGGTGCTGTTTGACATATTCTTGGCTCGGACAGAGGGGCATCCTGGGGAAAATGAGACCAGGAACGTCACGATAAAGCATCATGGCTATCCAGGGTCGAGTTACGGGGACAATAGAGCTGCGGCTGCTACAACTTTAAGTGGGCACCAAAATGTATCTCATGTGAACATAGTGTACCTACCAGTGGGATGGCTGTCCACTTGGAGATGGGGCCTGACCTTTCTATCGAGCGCAAAGATCCGAACACTTGCCTTCATCTCCTTGTAGGTTTGGCGCTGCCTCCTGTGGGACTAGCGTGGTCGATCATGGATCATGTTCATGACGGTTCAACTGGTGAGATGAGTGCCTGGTTGATCCACAGTTACGCCTCATTTGTGTCCCACATTTTCAGGAACAAGGCATTCCAAACGGAATTGTAAACACCTCCATACCTTGTTTCAAGTCATGCTCCGCCTGCAGGTCTGCCGGTGTATGCCCGACAGTTCCAATGGCCTCTCATTTCAACAATTCGGTTCCTGAAGAAAGAAAGAGCCAAAAAATGGAGGGGAAATACTAAATGTATTTAGTGCCAAGTTGCGCATTCGAATCCTGTCTGTACCCCACCGCACTCATGCCAGCGTCATTGACAAGCAACCTCGTCGGATTGAACACGAACAGGAGTTGAGTTGGATTCACTGGAGCACGTGCAGGGTCACTTGATTAGCCCAATGCCACATAGCCCGTTCTCACCAGCCGCGGCGTTCTCTACCCCAGGTAGGTTGAACGGCGTTCTTCTAAAACAGCTTGGCACTAGTAGGCCCAACAGCATCACATCCTCCTATATATATACGGTTGCGATTAGATTTAGTGGAGCACATGGTAAGGTTGTCAATGCCTGCCAAAGGATGGTAAAACGAGTGGCACACGGTCTTTGAAACAAGTTAACACATGCAGGCGGTAAAAAGTGCGCAAAACTTATCGGGCCAGTCGAGGTACAAAGACGTTCGTTGGATCATAATGATCATAATGATTGGATGATCCGAGCAAAGAGAGCACCGTGTGGTGGTATTCATCACCGATTCGAGACTAGATTGCACGCGTGGTACGAGCTCCACCAAACTTTGGCCGGCTAGGGACATTCGTTCATCCACTACTTACATAATAATAAGTGCCGTGAATGATGATAGAGTACGTCCGCACACAGCAGGGAAACATGTTCCATGGTTTGTCCTAGCATGCATGATGAATTTGTTCATATACAATGAAGTGATTGATTTCCTCCTGGCTTGTATGAAACTGGTTGCATAAAAGCTCCTACAATGTTGCTGTCGTAGGACTTTTGGATATGGATCAGCAACTTGATCGGTGCGGTTTTCTCTTGCAGGCTTTTTGAACTCTTCCACGATGTTGCTGACCGCATTAGAGGACCGGGAGATGAAAGGAAAGGCTGTCCCCTCGCCCGAGGTAACCGATAAGGCCGAAATAGCTTTAGGTCCGAACATGCCTGTGTTTGAAGCTTTTACGGACTAGCTGGAGAGCCGCGAGGCCATGAATGGCGTCGCCACAACCATATATTCAAACACTGGGCCATGCATTGATATCCATTTTGATAGTGTGTTAATAAAAATTATTTACGTTCTGTACTAAAGGCAATACCGTGGACTATGTACAGTATATTCCCACTAAACTGCGTTATTGTAGAAGACGCATGCCACCCAAAATCATGAATATTAGGCATCGTCCTTTGCCATCATCTCCCTCAGCCGCGGTGCTTCCATCCTCGGTATAAACTCCACATCAAACGCCTCTGCAGGACGGAACAAGGCCGGGTTCTGGAAATCACGTGCAACGGTCACGATCGGCGCTTCAGGCCGTTCTCGGATGCGGAACGACCAGAGCAAATAGGCGAGGTTAATGTAGAGGGATCGGTTTGCGACGTGTATTCCGGAGCACACTCTGCCGGTCGTACCATGAGATCTAACTATTCATGATAGATGACGGAAAGGGGCAGCGTACCTTCGACCAAATCCGTAGGTGTAGAAATGCAAGTCGGTCCTCACGCGTCCATCATCAGTAAGCCAGCGTTTCGGATTGAATGTCTCTGGATCCGGGAATACATCAGGATCCCGCGAGATTGCCCTGTGGTAGAAGAAAAGATGCACGGTCAATATCGGGGCAAGGCTCAAGTATACCCAATGACGACGGCGTACCAATGACATCCCAAGACAGGTGTTCCAGAAGGAATACAAAGTCCCTTCTATAATAGGATGCACATCAGAACTTGTAGGTTATCCTAAATGAGTAAGACGCATACCCAGATAATGTCTTTTGTAGTGCGGTGTAAGAAACCTGCAATCGCCGTGTCGATTAGGAAAGGTAACCCCAAAAAACATGAAAAACATGCCTAATGGTGAGACCGGCCTCCAGCGCAATGCTTCTAGCAAAAAGGCCTGGAGTTCGGGAAGCATATCCTTATCTTCAAACGTGGGTACTGCAGACTACCATCAGCACACCCAAGCTTAGCACATCAAACCATAGAGTAAAAATACCTCTGTCCATGCCAACAACCCTATCCAGCTCTTCTTGAACGCGCGCTTGTGCCTCAGGATGGCACGCCGCAGCCATAATCAGTACAGTTATACTGGATGCAGTCTGATAGTACATTTCAGTGAGACGTATGATGCCAATGGGATTATAGCGTACGGTGTCCGTGCCTGCACCAAAGAAGCTGCCCGCAAGATAAGCCATCTCATCACTCGATAACTTGTGGTCGTTAACATGCTCAAGGAGCGTCTTCACGAATGATGGTCTGGCGTTGTTTGCTGCCTAGATCAGAGATAAAGGTGACGTAAGGCGAAGAGTTCCCTCGTGTCTTCAAATGAACTGCCACGTACCATGTTTTCCTTGACCTTGTTCAGCTGCTCCCGGAAGAGGTCGCGTTCGTATCGGTGGAGCTCCTGAAGATGACTATCATATCCAGGCAGGCTTTTCAACCAAGGAATACGGTCCACGAGGTATGCCCCAGGTCGCAAAGTCTCTTGGAAGGTTCGCGTTATTTCACGGATTTGCAGGACCTCGGGATCGTCGACGAATGTCTGCGACGTTTTCCCATACGTCACTTTCAGGATGACCGCGACGGCAAACCTAAAATCGCGCACGCCCCAAAGTCAATATACCCTCCGTGTAAGAGAAGAGTACTCGCTCAAAAGACGTACCGTAGTGCATGAAGCATATGTTCTTTCGGTTTGTTCATCAGGTCAAGAATGACGTCCTTTGCGGCCTCCGCCTGTATCTCCTCGTATACCTCCGCAGCTTTGGGTTGAAGATGAGTGTGCGCCGTTCGTCTTAAACGACGGAACCTCTCTCCTGCGGGTGTCAGGACGAGTCGCATCCCGCCCGAGAGAATCTCGCCCGCTGCGATGAAGCGAGGGCGGTCTACAGTTGCCCCACCTTCTTTCTCCAAGATTTCGGTCGCTGCCTGTGGGGGTCGTCAGCGATAACACTGGTAGGTACTACGGGCCTTACATCCATGCGACCAATAATGACGGTCAGATGGTTACCACGTCGCAGAGAGACGACGGGCCCATACTCGTCGAATAACGGAGTTATCCTGCGTGGGATACTTTGAAAAGTGAGGTTTAGTGACTGGTCGACGGAGAAGCTTGGGCATACATACTCTTGATCTGGAAACGTGCTTTCCCAGAACCATTTTGCGGGCGGGCCGGGTGGAAGGGGAACGCCGCTTTTGTGAGTCGGGTTCGAGATGAGCTTCTTGAGTAGGAAGATTACAGTTGCAGCAGCCACACTGCCAGCAACGTATGGGTGTGTCCAGGCCGGCAGGACGGAGGAAATTTTTTCGGGAACGAAAGACATTTGCCACGGGATAAATATAGCAGTCAATGCGAACCCTATGGTCTAGTGTTTCGGAGCAAATTGGAGTTGAATTTAAGTAGCCTCTCACCACGATGTTATATACTTGCTTTGGTAGGCGGTGTTCAACGTTGAAAGGAAGAGCGTCCGGGAATCAGTCTGAAAACTGATTTGTGCCTTGGAGCTGTAAGTTGCTGATGGCGGCGGCATTACAACAAATGAGTTGCGTGGGACAGCCTTCGGTGGGCGCGGGTGGCTGTTCCGTGAACTTTGATCGCTAACACCAATTCCCAAAAAGCGTAACTTACTAGTAGTAAAATGTGTGTCATCGGCTTGTTGTACATTGTGCCAAGATACCACGCATCTCCATATACATATTTCGTTTCATGTACGATGTTCCGCTGGCCATTGGATGTGCTGATCGATGGGATAAACTGTAGGATATTAGGATTGTGATTTTTTTTTTCTGAACTGCCCCAGTGTATTTCGAAGAACTCTCTGTGATGCGTAATAAGGTAACAAGGTCAACATATATGGGGGTAGCACGTACTTTGGATACGCCACGTGTTGAGATGGTGGATGATCAATGGCAAACATTTGGAGAAAGGGAATTTAGGAATCCAACCGTATCCAGGGAGCCAGAATAAGCCCAGCTCCAAGGAGCCGAATGAAGTCCAGGCTGACAAGACTTAGTATGATAGATTAAACCCGGTCCCCCGGTGGCCGCCCAAATTCCGTTTTGGAGCTCGACGCGGTTCAAGTTACATTTCCAAATATATTACATAATATGGACTAGGTCCATTGGAGTGTGCTGGAGATCACAGGATGCGAACCATGACAACAATTTAGCCTCAGTGAGTTGCATAACATATGACTTATCTATCGTTTCGTCGTTTGTTGTAATTCCTATACAATTTCCTTATTAGGCAGCTAAGTAGAATGAGCATCGCTTTAATGAACTTGACCAACCGCTGTCCAAGCAGCATACAGGTATGTACGAGATATTGTTTGCAGACCCTTGTATCGTGCTCTCTCCAGTGGCATCCGACCGCCGTCAATGCGTCCATTGATTCGAACCGTTCGATAAGTACAGCCAGATTATCTAAACCCCGACTATCCTGAGAAACATGGTTGGCGCTCGCAGTAAGTTATTTGTTGTTACTGTGTAAGGATCATTCCATAGCCCATCATGAGTCCAGAACTCCGTTCCATGGTCTAATTCTGTGAGCATGGTTTTGTCCTGCATAGCTCACATCTTTCGGAGTCCCGTGAGGCAGTCAGCTCCTGCAAGTCCATCTTGAGCTCACACGACGACTCGGGCATTCCTCCAAATTCGTCATCCCTTCCTTTGCCATGGCCGCATCAACATGCAATGCCTGATTATTAATGCACTTCCATTGCTCTCACACGTATCGATCGCAAGCGATAAGTGCTGTATCCAGGTTTGAAGTTTAGCTCACATAGTACATAGTTGTGGTTCAAGCATTTACGATCAACCCTTGCCGTAAGCATTTCTCATCAACTATTATTGATCTATTCTCTCATGTCACTCTTGCAGAAAAGATGGTCCGATTATACAAAGTAGCAGTGTTTCCTCCGAATGTGTTGCAGCGCCTTGAATTGGCGGGAGCACCGCCATCGCAGGCACCGGAGGGAATGCAACCCTGGCCGGGCCTCCGCATGACAAACCTGCCCAAATGCCGATCTATGTACATTTCTGCCATGCACATCAGCACTGCAAAGAATGTGATATGTCACCGAGAGCATAGCTATGCAGACAAAAAGACCCACGATCTGTCACGGCAGCATGGATGGGTCAGGAAAAACTAATCCCTGCTGTCTCTCCCATTCCTCTTGCCACTTGTTAAGCCGCCTCATCAGATCTGCCCACTCTGCCTCCGTTTCCACGCCTTCTAACCACTCCCTCTGCAACCCAAGTGCTTCTACTCGCTTCCATCCACGCCTCAAGCATGAAGATTCTTTCCATTCTCGTCGCCATGGCTCGACGTATTCCCTGCCATCATCTGGGATCGTACCCTGGGCCTTGAGCGTATCGATGAGGTGGTCCTGATAATCAAACGTCGACCCGTCTACCATGCGGTGGCCGATATAGTATGGATCATAGCCCCGCGCCCGCAAGTCATCTTCACTCGTGTTGAGCTCTTTCAACAGCTCCTCGCGCGTGCCAATACAGCTCCCGTTAATTATTGCCTGTGCTGCATATATGCTTTGTGCGAAATCCGTGGGACAGTTGGCCACAAAGATCGGGAGCCCAATGAGTGCCAGCGCATTGGTTGGATAGGACGAGGAGAGGGAGAAGATGTGTTGGTGGAGTGGGAAGAGATACCGGAGGTTCGTGGTGAGTCCAGGAGCACGTTCATTTGACTTGGGTTTGGCAGCGACTTCGCTTGTCACTTCGAGAAACGGAAAACGCAGATCGTATCCTGTTCCCAGAATCAGAGCGTCGACGTCATATGCACGCGAGCCATCTACAAAAACGATGGCATCAGGCGTAAAGTATGCTATTTCGGGTTTGACCTCCACAGAATCTGGGGCTGGACGTTGCAGACTACGGACAGAAAGGTAGACCTATATGTCGTTAAAAAGGACATATTTAGTCGACAATCAAACGCGATTGTTGTTTACCTTTTGAGCATACGGCGTAATTTGCCAGGCAGTGTCCAACCCACTGGCCCCAGCACCCATCACGAGCACGGTTTGGTTCGCATACCGCTGGGGCTCTCGGTAATAGATTGAGTGTAGAATTTCACGTCGCCTCCCATTCTTGTCATTCCTATTCCACAACCACGCCTCTCGACCACGGAACACAGGGACATGCGGGTATTGATTATGCCCATTCGCAACGACCAGGTGATCGAACGAGCGCTGTGTCTCCTGGCCATCCGAGCCAGAAACGATGACGTCCCACTGTCCCTCTTCAGGTGTCCCGACCCATGACGCAGCCAACACAGCATGGTTGAGTATGATATAAGGCCAGAGGTTGTAGTGCGACGCAAAATCACGATGGTATTGTTCGATGTATTCGTGACTCGGGAACAGAGGTGTTCCAGGCGGGAATGGAAAACCAGGAAAGGTCATTGTAGGCACCGGCGTGTTAGTGTGGAGGAACGGATATAGCGGTGTCTCGGGAAGGGTGGGCGGACAAGGGGGTTGCGGATCTGGAAGCCTGTTTATGTGTGAATGACATGACATCAAGTTCAAGGTAGGAGAGATGGGGTTTTACCATATCCCGCCAACGTCTTTGCGAGACAAGGAAACTGAGGAGGGATAGAAAGAACTGGCAAATGTCCAACATGGCTATCTGTGGAGAAGACCATATGCAACTTGAGTTTTATCTTTTGAAGCATCAATAGTTTTCCCGAATATCAGATTCTAGTACATTGGCCGCTGATGACAGGATTGGTCAAAGACGTCACAAATGACGAATATGATGTGTGTGTGCTCAGTGCTTACAGATAATTATCATCAACAGTTACCTAGTCAAAGATTCAAGTTGATGTTGAATCATGGGAATAGAAGCGCTTGGACCGACGATGTGCAGCCTGATTCAATGCCTGTTGATGCTTTCACAGCGAGCCCGAGAAATGACACGTACATATCACATCGTATGTGGGTGACTTTATGTCTGTGCTGCATGTAATGATTGTTACCATCCGCTCTGCATAGTACTACGATGTCAGAGTTAGCCCCACTAAGTATTGTGAGACGGTACGTCCTTGCTCTCTAGTCGGTCCAGCAGCACCTTGAGCTGCTCCGCTTCTTCAATCAGTTTTCTAATCGTCCCTTCCCCCGGTGCTATCACCCCTGGCTCTGACTTCTTCCAACTCAACGTTTGTACCGCTTCGTCCACTACCCCACTCCACGTCTTTCCCTCCGCTTTCAACAACGAAACAAGCTCATCTTTGATCCGTCGACATGTACCCACTCCATCATATCCAAAGCTGGTGTACACTTGTACTAGCGAGGCTCCCGCACGTGCATACTCGAGCGCGTCCGCACCAGACGAGATGCCACCACATCCGATAAGCGGAATGCTCGAAGGCAGGTGCATGCGCAGCGTTTTCAGAGCTCGCAACGAGTATGGCATCAATGGTTTCCCCGAGAGACCACCCGTTTCAGACTTGTTGGCTATGTATTGACAAGGATGATTAACGACGGCACCGATGACGAATATAGTGTGCTCACGATCAATCAACGACGAAGGGCGCGTGACAGTGGTGTTACTGACGATCACACCATCGATTGCGCTACCTCTGATAACTTCAGCCATCTCTATTATTTGATCTTCTTCGAGGTCAGGTGCAATCTTGAGTACTAGACGCGGCCGACGGGATGTTACTGATGAGGGCTTGAGCTGGTCACGAGCGTTGGTTACATCCTTGAGCAACGATTCCAACAGTTCCCGATTTTGAAGCCCCCTGTTAACATTTTTAGAACGTGAGTCGAAACCTACACTTCAGAGTACGCACCGAAGTCCGGGTGTGTTAGGACTGGATACATTAATGACGAGCACGTCTGCAAAGGGACCAAGCGTCTTGACGCCCGTGACAAAGTCTTGCGTAGAGTCTACAGCAGACGCCTTGTTTTTGCCCAGATTGACAGCCAGAATAGATCCAGGACGTAGCGCAGCAGTTGCGTTCTCGTCGACCTGGTGGAATGCAGGTATTCGAGCACGAAGTCGTGGGATAACAGCAGTAGCGCCTTGTGAAGGAAATCCATAACGATTGATAATGGCGGAATCAGACAACAGATGGAAAACGCGTGGTTTAGAATTGCCTGGCTGCCAGTGTCATGTTGAGTCGTCGCGGCAGACATCACTCAGGCATGAGCGAGTTAGTGTCCATACCTGAGGTTTTGGTGTCACACTCCCAATTTCAACCCAGCTGAAGCCAAGGTTGAGTAGACCTGAACAACGTCGTGAGGTTGGTTACAATAAGAGCAAGACGATGTTTCGCGTACCGTCTATGGCCTCCCCATCCTTGTCAAAACCGGCTGCTAGACCAACCGGATTGGATATTTCTTGACCAAAGACCTACAACCGTCACAACGTCAATGCTCCATGGTCCTTCGTCGACTCGAAATGGCATGTCACCTGTGACCGGAGCGACTCGTCGTCTTTTATGAAATCGCGTGGTGCCAAACCGCTCCGGAGGACCTTGACCGCCAACTTGTGACCTGTCTCGGCATCGAACGCGTGCCGCAACACGGGGGTAAAGACATATCGGTGTATCGCCGAGCGTGCGTCCGAGTAATACGCTGTAAAGAGGCCAGCGGAGATGGCGAACAGGACCGTGTACCCGGCTGTTCGGAAGAACGTGGAAGACGAGTCGGAGGAGGAACTGAATGTCCTGCGTTGCAGTGTGGGTGAGTTTGGAGAGGGTATTCTATGCCTCGGAACATGTTGAATTCCGGTACCTCTCAGCGACCGTCCTGCCATATGTGTTGCCAAGTTGCCTATACAAAGTCTTGGGAAAGGCACTATGGTCACCTGGCGTTTGTTTGGGTTTGTTGAATTCAGACGTTCTTCTAACCACGACCATCTTTGATGCGATCGCAAGACGCGTATTAACACTAGTACTCTACTTCAGACTCTCATTTCAGACGCACAAAGTCCAATATTACCCCCACGCAATTTTCCGGGGAACTCGCCGTACTGGTCTTTTGCTCTGCGCTCAAGAGTCAAGATCGGAAAATTCTGGCTTATATTATCTTGCATATGTGCGGAACTCTCCGGGAATTTAAGACTGGTCTGTACCCGCCTTGACCCGATCCTTGTGTACATAACATCGGGCAACGAGCAATTTCGGGCCTCCCTTCTCGACAGATCATGATCCGAACGGCAAGTGTTCGAGAAACGCATGCACATACACGTCGTTACTTGTTTCCATCGTTTCTTTCGTTTCGTTCACTATCCCTTCTCACGTTTCATCTCTCCTTTATTTCCGAGGCGCCTTTCTTTGTCTTTGTGCTCTCTGCATATAAAGAGGTGCCACAGCCTGGCAGACTGCGACGCATGACCACGACGAACGAGGCATTTATGGTTCACCCACAGAAACATACCTACCTTTCCATCCCCCCTTGGCCTGTTTCTGGACCCCGCTGTTGGGGTCAGCAGTTCCACAAACGGGACAGAGGGCGGTGGTAAGGTATGTATCGATTCTAGTACATCCGCCGCCAGGTTTTAGTGAGTCCATGCTCTGACTGGAATATCCCGCGTTGATCCTTACTTGTTAGTGTCATTTTTGGACGACCCTTACCGCGGCCCGACCGTGATGTAGCTTCCGCCATCGCTCTTATACGAACATCGTGGGATGCGTCTGCCGTCGTTTGAATGAGGAAGGCAGTGAAAGTGCCAGAGTGGCCCCATTTTGGACGCGGGATGAGTATCGACGATATTCACCATTTACTTCACTTGCATTGCGAGATTCATCGGTGTCACCTCTCCAGCAAGTTCCACCAGGCGATAATTCGGGCACTCCTTTGGAACACTATTGACGATGTCGCACTTATTGCTATAGCTATCTTGTGATAAATGTAAATGTCTTTCATTCTCGAGAAAATTTACTCAGTTCTGCCGGGCTACGTACAATCGTTCAAGAAGAGAGGGACTGGAGGGAGCTCCCAGCAGAGAAAGAGGTAATCCAGCCTTATGGTCTAGTGTGCCACGTCTGGTTGCATTGTCCACATTTGAAAATAAGCATTCCCTAACCCCCCTTTCTGCTGGAGACCGATATGTTTTTCGTCTTTAATGGTTACCTTTCCTGAATCAGGACAACGGAGACCACGAGCAACGATGTTTGATATATGAACCGCCAGCCAGTTCCAGCTTAAAATAAGTTGCTGCCGGCGCGTACCAATTTTGCTTCGCGTCGCAGTTGAAAAAGAAAAAAGAACGAGAACTACACGATTATTACTTGACTAAGTCAAAAGCGGCTGGTATGTTTTGCATCTCTGTACGGAAAAGATATCAACGGCGGTTACAATTACATATCCCACATATGCGCGGACCTTTGCGCACTGACTTATGCAGAAGAGTCATAGCGGAGTTATCCACTAACCGGTGAGTACTTGCAAGAAACAGGTCTTGATATTATCCCGACGGTTTTCGGCTGCCCATGAGGCCAGTAGTTAAACTTTTAACTTACTCCTCCTCGAGAGCCATCTCTGAGTCACTTGCAGGGCTTCAAGGAAGACGCTGAACCCACAGATCTAAACAATTCGTAGGTGATGAGACGTATCCCGATATGTGACAAGCGCTTGAGTTTTGACCACGATCCACACCAATCGATAGAATTCGTCGGCCCATGATGCCAGGCAATAACCAATCAACCATGTCAACATGCCCTGAAGAGCTCGCAGCGTTCTCTTTCAGCCAACTTCCGCTAGAAATTTTGTATTTAATCCTACGTCACCTCGATATCCCGGACATCTTGCGACTACGCAGGGTAAGCAACTCAATTTGACCTCTTCGTACACCAAACACACCGCCCCACAGGTCTCTCGATATCTCAACAGAGTGAGTCGGTGCAGACAAGTATGGAGTGACGCCTATCGCAAAGCTGGTTTCGTCCGCCCACCCGGCCCATTTCTTGCCCACTCTGCACACGAGGTCGAACGCGCGCTCGTCTCCAGCTTGCGCGTCGACCGGAACTTGCGGGACGTTATGCCACGCGCAATAAAGTTTAGAGAAATTCGGTATACCGGTGTAGGCCTGCGCGTGAGTTTGGTCTTTGGTGGACGGTTTCTGCTCGTCGCACTCAGCGAGGAAGTTCGGTGCTATGACCTGAGCCTCGATGCATTTGACAGCAACTCGGGCGCAAGTATCATCTACAGGCCGACGGATGGTGTCTTGACGTCATTTCACTGCGCTTCAGCTATCGATGTCGAAGGTCGCCCGTTTGCGTGTGCGGTTTTCACGGAGACGACGGACCAACAGACGACGCAGATGTGGGTAAGCCCCGTATGTTGATGGAACTCGTGCTAATGATAACCTTAGTTCGATCTACTTGTTAAACGTGTCGGTTATATCTGAAGTGACACTGGATTTCCTTCTTCAATTCGAACATCCCACATTCCACATCGTCGCCGTCGACATCGGTCCACGTGTGGTCGTCGTCCAAGGTAAAGCCAATGGCTTGGGCGATCTGCCCCCAGTTGCATTTGACGTGCACGCACGCTCGCAGTTGCTTCTTCCTTCCATTGTTCATATGTGGGAGGCTGTTGATGTGCGCCCTTCCTTGTCCTCGTTCACAGTTCTATTTCTTTTCTTTCATACATGAAGAGAGTTTTAATGTCTACAAAAACAGGAATCACGGGGAACTGGCTTCGTCGAAGACATGACTCCCTGGCCGACGAGCATATCGACGTCGACTCACCTACTCCTGGGCAGGTCCTTTTACACTCGAACCACCGGATGGCGCACCTTCGTTCAAGCGTATACTCTTGCCCTCCCCTCTTCAGACATTCATCGCGGCGCCCTCCCTACTTTTACATCGATGCCGAAGTCTCCCAACCCTTCCCATCGTGGTATCCTGTCCGGTGTCAACTTCCATGATGTCATACTCCTCCGTGATGCCATCATCGACCCATCCACACAAGACACCCTCCTCACCATTCGCGTGGACGCATTCGAGATGTCTCGACCGCGCATTCCCCTCTCCAAGTACGGTGTCCTCCGCCTTAGTCACGATCATCACCGATCACAGAGGAACGACGATGACAAGGAGTTTGGGACTGTCACGTTTGAGCCGCTCGGATCCCTCGGTCATCTCTCTCCCAGAGTACCCATTCGGCATCCTTCGTTCAATGGCACCGGGTGGGCGTTTTGCATACGCGAACCGAGTTTTATTGTCCAAGCCCTCGAATACGACGTCCGCGATGAGGCGGAGGCTAGAGTCACAGACCACCCCGACGTCCTGCGCTTTACGACCCCGCGCGTGCTCGCGGATTATGATCCTTATTGTGGGCGGCTGTGTTTCCACTGTGGTATGGCAAAGTATAGCGTGATCGAGATCATGGACCTTGCTATCTAGCAACTTGAACGACAGACGAGTATGCAAGGTTGGAGATCGATCGCCATAGCGGTGATTGCAAACTTGATTTTTTTTTATATAGCTATGCATCCCAGACCTTGTGTGTCGTTCACCAATGGCTTCTGCGTTGCGCATAGCGCTGTCTGTTTCCGTCCATTCTCTTTCTTTGACAGGAAGAAAAGTTTATCTTGTGTTGACTGTCCAGGGAACCCATAAAACTAGATAGACCTTCTTCCTGCTTTCATGGATCATTTTTATGAGACATGTCGTTACCTATGGATGGTGTGTGGGCCATATACCAGGATGGTTTGCCCCACTGTCTTTAATCAGGGATACATACAGCAGCACCCAGATACGAGGATCGACAGTAAAAACACATCCGCACGTAAACTGTATCGATATCCAATGGAGGGTATATATGTATAAGTCAATCGACATGACACAACACGATCCTAGACTTCGTCATCATCACGACACTAACAGCAAGGAAGCAAATGCCATCGCCATCGTCATCACCGTCGGCACCACCGACCCACCATGGGCCGACCTCTGTGCTCCGCTCGTACTAGACCCATTCGACGTATTCGACGACGAACCCCTACAACCAACACCGCATCAGTCCACACTCCGTCCATCACGCGCGTGGCATCGGGACACTCACGAAGATGAAGACGACAACGACGATGACGAAGGTAGCACGTATGCAACCGAGCTCATCGCGTCCAACGTAAACCCATTCGACGTACTCCCTGGCCCACTCCCGCTCACAAACACCTGCGACGCACCCTTACCGTTCAAACCTGTATCGTTCCAGTTGACCGGCTGCGACACGTAATACGTATTCGTCGCCACGATCAACGTCTGATTCGAACTGCGCCACGTCGCCACGTCGACCCCACCCAGCATGTAATTGCTCCGAACGGCCGCCGGATCAAAGAAGAAGGGTGTCAACTTGGGGAGCGCTAATGCGAGCGCCGTCGCGTTGGATTGGATGTCGGATGTAGTGGGGTAGGACCAGGAGATGGCACCGAGAGAGCCGTGGTTGATCCCTAGGAGGGTGGTGACGACCCACTCTTGGCCTGTTGGCGGGCGGACCCAGTAGTTACTAAATGGGCGGGTAAGAGCGAGCTCGGCAAGCATGTCTAGGAAGTACGTACTCTCCAGGACCACCGAATGCCTGAGGGACACTCCACACCGTCTTGGTACGGCCCCAT
>JBBPJU010000957.1:0-15516 GCA_038088875.1 Austroboletus festivus
CCTAGCTGTCCCCCCTCTGCTCTGCCTAGCTGCCTCCCCTCTGCTCTGCCTAGCCATCCCCCCTTCGCTCTGCCTAGCAGTTCCCCCATGCTCTACCTGTTATGGAATGGTGAAGAAGGTCTCCTACCCTCTTTCCTGAGGTGCTGGACGCCCCATCTTTTTCTTCTGCTCCCCTAGATGCTCCCCTGCAGATGGATGCCGACTTCTCCTCCCCTCTTGCGTGAGGGGATTCCTTGGACATCTGGTTGGCATCACCCCCTCACCCCGTCAACCAAGAGAATATCCCACTGGGCCAAGAACAGTGGTTCCAATGGGATCAATTGGAGGTGGAAGCTTATCTAGATTCAAGGAGGGATGTGTTCCCCTTTCTTCCCGATGACTCACTTTAGGATATATTAGATCTCTCCTTCTGGTTGTGTCAGTTACCTAACCACCCTTCCTGCTCCACACAGCGTCCACCGGTTTAGGTATTACATTCCTCTCCCTGAAGATCTCCTATATCCTTTCAGACATCCTTTTAGGAATTATCTCACGACTGTGAGAGAGTTCCCATGCACAGCCCTTCATTTCTTCTATTGGCTGTGCATGCCATCAATTATGGTATTTGTGTTCCATTCCATCAGGACGCTTCCATTTCTTGCCGCCTGTTATGGCAAGTAGTATTTCCGATTCCCAGAAGAAGATAGCTTCCCACCTATCTCCCCTTACATATAAATAGCACCCATGTAACTCTATAGTTTCCCCAGTTAGAATCTACACAACCTTACGTGGAGTCAGCTGCACCTTGAAGCGGTGGACGGTTTACCACTTCTCGAGAGAATCCTAGTGCGACAGGTTCTAGCCCTGCGCCTCATCCTTATCTGCAAATTCCTCACTGCCAGGGAAAGCCTCCTTGGAGTGTGCATCCGTTACGGTCCCCGCCTTCCCCGAAGATTAGATCAGATCATCGCTTGGAACCTCGGACTCCACATCCTGCATTCCATATCACTACCCAACCATCCCCCCTCTGCTATGCCCAGCTGTTCCCCCTCTGCTATGCCCAACAATCCCCGCTCCGCTCCACCCAGCCATCCCCCTTCCACTCTGCCCAGCCATTTCCCCTCCGCTCCACCCAGCCATTCCCCCTCCA
The DNA here is from genome assembly GCA_038088875.1 of Austroboletus festivus. Taxonomy (NCBI): domain Eukaryota; kingdom Fungi; phylum Basidiomycota; class Agaricomycetes; order Boletales; family Boletaceae; genus Austroboletus; species Austroboletus festivus. The sequence goes on from JBBPJU010000957.1 coordinate 1,130, forward strand.
CTCCAGCCAGTCATTCTTCTTCTGCTCTGAGTCCAGCCACCAATCCAGGGACCACCATATTGCTTCTGCCCATTGAGAAGCAGTCAGATGAGCCAATCACAGCTATTTCCACCAGGGAGGTGCAGCTCGACCCTATTCTAATTGCCTTCACCATGGGTATGTCAGCAGACCAAGCTTCTCCAACCTCTAGTGCTGAGATAAATACATCTGTGGAGGTGGAGGAAGATGACACATCCTTGGAATCACATCCACTTGTGCCTGAAACATCCATATTGCCCTGTGGGCCTTTGACTCCTTCCGCAGGCCGGCGATGTGCTAGGGTAAACAGTCTACTTGCTGCTGGCTACGAAGACTTAGATAATTTGGCCACCAAGATTGCTGCTGAAACTTTGCTCTCCATTCAACAAGTTTTGGACAGATGGCACAGGAGCTGCAGTCAGGTGGTCACTGTGACTAATCATTGGAATTTGAACCCCCGATATCTAGCCAAACATGAAGAACAGGAGTGCAGGCATTTAGGTTTGCCAATGGACACACTCAGTAAGTTTCTAAATTTTATTTGACTCATGAACTTAGTGAGTATGTATGTCAGTTACACCCACCACCCATGGCCTTCTGTATGCAAAATTCAGGGAGGAAAATGGTGAGAGTTGGCAGGAAATTTTAGAAATTCATGACATGCTCGAGCTGTCAGATTCTCCTCCATAGACACTTTCCCAGTGTGCACTGACATTTAACAAATTGAAGAGGAAGTTGATTACTCTGGTAAGACATTGAATTTGTCACAAATAACCTACTGATTAAGTATTGCCTTAGCTCAAGACCACCACCATGAAGTATGGGTTTGAGGCTGCCATAGTAATGTGTGGCAAGACAGTCAATGAGGATACTTCTCTGGCATTTATGCATGAGACCTCCGGAGCTAAAAGGGTACGTCGCACTCTTTGATTATATACTGCTCACTATAGTTTGGCTGACTTCGTCATGACAGTTTTTTAAGATTTGCTGCCATGCAAAATCCGATGATGATTTGATTGGCCACATGAAAATGCACATTTAGTAAGTGTTTGTTTCCCAGATTGTCCTTAGAATTTACTTATCCATGGCAGTAATGAAGTTTCCTTGGAAATAATAAATGATGTATCTTCCAATGAGCCAGCCCTGCGTTTGACTAATTCTGAGATGCTGGAGGTGGAGATTATCAAGGCACCTGTTCAACCTGTTTCCAATGAAGACATATTGAAGCATATCATGGACTCCCTGATCAAACTCATTGGTACATTTTAATTTTACTCTAATATGCATGTCCTCATAGTCTACAGATGATGCAGGGGGTGATGTCAGCAGAATAAAGCAGAACAACTTTCCCTGGGGCATGCTTTTGACGGTCTTCTCAGCTCAAAGCCTCGTCATGAAGGGTTGGCCATTGAACATTCTAATGCCAGGTGAACTATGTGGTAATGCTTCCAGGGCAAAGGGGATCACTATACTCAAGGTGCCTGAGTGTTGGACACTATATGATGCTCTCCAAAATAACAAGATTGAGGTTGAGAAGGTGACAGGGTCTGTGATGCAAAGTGAGTTTTTTCCTTATGACAATATGAATGTAATTGATCAATGGCAACGCTGAACAGAGGCCCTACAAGATAATAAAGTACCAATTATCATGGGAGCTGCCCCACCTGCTGACAGTCCCTTGGAGCGAGGGCAATGTATGTTCGCCAACAGTCTCACCGACTGGAAGGAACTGGAGAGGCTTTTGCTGGGCAATGCTGTCACCTGAGTCAAATGCAAGTCTGTCACATCCACTGTGAATGCTACTGCAGACGATCCCATTATCATCAGTAGTGATTCATCTCAGTCAAGTCCCATCGTTGCTCCTCCTCCATCCATTGTGCAACCATGCCGAAAAATAGGCCCAAGAGCAGTAATGAAGGCAGCAGCACAGAAAAATGGGCAAGCCGTCAAAAAGGTAAAGCTGAAGTATATCGACATTGCATCAAGTGATGATGAGTTGGAGATGGGAGGAGACCTGCCTGTGTGCCTCACACAAAAGTGGAAGGCAGTTGATATGCTTTCAAACCCTCATGCACACAAGAAGGCCTCACTGTTGAGGAAACAGGCTCCTCCAACAACTTCCAACAAGGGGAAAGGGCATGCAGCCAGTATGCTGAGCTCTTCTGATGACATTTTCTCTTTGTCGAGTAATGATGAGCTTCCGGCAATCCTTACCACAAGAGGTAGTTAATCTTACAATGCTATTTCTACTTGACACTAACACAAGAAGTCAGGACAGCAGGGCAGCAGCAATGACCCTCAAAGGGTGATTAAAGAAAATTTGATCATACCTGGATCACCTTCTCCCCAGAGGGATCGAGCTCTGGAACTCAACAAGCATCTTGATGGCTCTCCCCTTCCCCTGAGTGATCTGCCATCCACTTTGTCTTCAGAAACTTTGTACTGACATGGTAGCATTTCCACAGCTATCATGACACCAGGAGAGACCCTGTATTGCGGCCACCTTGCTGCCCTGGCTATGGCATCTACTGTTCCTGCACCTGTCATCACTGCTAGCCCTAACATCACTCCCCATGCTCCCACTGGCCATATCGTCAGCCCCACCATCAGCCCCCCTTCCACTTCTCTTCCCACCCCTGGTTCTGTCATCCCAATGCCTGGTGGTCCTCTGACTGTTTCCATTTCCCATTATGCAACTTCCACTATCAATGCTCCTCTTGTTTCTATTCCCGGTCCCTCTGGTGTCTCTAGCCACTTGACCTCTCATCCGACTCTTCCTGGTATAACATTTCTGCAACATGCACACAATACGGCCTACACATATCCTGGCACACAGGTGGGGGGTGGATATCCATTTGTTCCACACGCTCCATACTTTCAATATCAATTTCCAAACTGGCCTTACCATGATAACCCATATCACCCTCCTGGTGCATCTCAACAGGCCCAGCTTGTGGATCGCAGTCTGTTGCTGGATGTGCAACAGCTGCACCAGTCGTAACAATCTCCAGTGGTAGAGTGAGCATAGAATAAAATATTGGCATATGTATCTTGACAAAAAATACATGCTTTTTTTGGGTCATTACTAAAATGTCCAGCGACGAGATGCAAATACTTATAGTTGAACATAGTTGTTGTGGGCACTAGAGATGTTGGCAAACAACTGGCGGAAATATATTTGAATATGTAAAAACTCTGTTAACAATCATACACTGCCATGTCGATGGAACTGGATGGATTTCATCAAAAAGACTCTTGCAGATAGCTTACTAGCTACATCATATTCAATACAGTGCAGCATAAATTCAGTGTAGAATACTACAGGCCGATCTATTCAACTATGACCTGGTACAGCATACTTGCTCAAATCCATTGTCTGATAGTGTTCAATGATATAGCGGGCACAAATTACCTCTTTTAAGATTTTGATGAAACCAAGCCCTCCAAAGCTGGGCTGGATCCTTCACATTACTAGCGCCAGTATGGTTACTAGTTAGGTTTATATTGAAGTTATGAGGTCATAATAGTAGCAGGAGGTGAAAGAAAAGAAAAAGACAAAAGAGAGATACATAGCGAAGAAACAGAGACAAAGGGAGGAGGTGAACAACTCCATCACAATGGTCTAGTCCTTTTGATTATATGATATGGAATTGGTGCTGTAAGCACTCCAGCTTACACAGATCCCAGTATCTACTACATATACTGCCTGTGATACTGAATAATACTGATTCAGTATCTCTGCCTTTTGGCTTAGTGGCTGAGCATGGTGGTCCGGTCATTACAGCTGCATGGCAAATCTGTCAGAGTGATGTGTGAGCATCAGGCTTGAGCAGAGAATAATAAGGCCTGATGAACTCATGGCAACACTCTATCATCCTGCATTTTTTTGTAATGGGTATATCATTTATTTCCACATACTGACATAGCTATATACATGATCAGAGGTGTTGTAAGGTGGTTCAAAGATAAAGATTCATGGTATGCTACTGTAATATAACCATCATTATTACATTCTTGGTAATAGCTATGTGAAGGTCTAGAACAGACTTGAATATACACTTGTACAACAATGGCAAATGATGGAAACATGTATCTATTGCTAGGTTATCAGGACAACATTGCCAGTCGATGGTATTATCATGTAAAGCATTGACCTCTACTTGGCTGTGACATTGGCAGCTCACTTAATGCATTGCCATTGCAATGTCCAGTGAATATCATATATAGTGACTTTCCTGGTACACTGCATGCATCATCATGTAGCTACAGATTTGTGCCCTATAAGAGTGAGATTATTTTCTGTATCTCCCTGTTCTATAGTGTACCCAATGATAATAGAAATATTTACATTTGTGGTCATGCTACAGCATATCTACCACAGCGGTAAGAGCGGGATTGACATATACTTTGAACATACAACGCATGATTCGATATGCAAATGATGTCACACACGTCATGTGCTCAAATGCTAAAAAATACTTTCTCATGGTATATCTTTGCTGCTATAGATTGTACAGAAATGCACAAATAATACATTATCCAAATCGTCTATATTGCTACACAACCACTTGAAAACCGAAAACCATCCATACAAAATACATTCATTCTGGCTGAGGAAGAAGGGACCACAGAGCTCAACTAGTATACTACTCCATTGCAGATGTCATTTCAGGCACCATTGGCAATCTATGTTGGTAATGGTATGAATACTTGACCACATGGTAGACTACTTACTAGCTTAGCGCACTCCTTCCTGTCCACTTATTGAATGTATTGGATACTGCAGATGATATCAAATGTTACTTACATCGCGCTGCATGATGCTCAAGACCTTGTTCCAATAATGTTTAAACTCCTGGTGGTTTTGTTGGCTTGCAAGACTCAACGCCAGGCACATAAGTAGCTAAATGTAACCATTAGATAATAGTAAAAAGGAGGGGGTCACTTACAATGGTGTCTTTGTCTTTGAGATGTGCATCTGCCTACCTATACCCCCACTTCTCCTGTTCTGCTCCCACATGATTCTCATCCTTTGGCAAATCTTCGGTTGTGGGGATAGGAGGGAATGATTACCTTGATGGTCAAAGCACTTTTCACTAGCATGCTCTTGCAATGACACATCAGTAAATCCAGAGTGAAAGAGGAATGCATTCATGGGGTTTATTGTGACATTCTCTGGTGCACTTGTTTTGATGTCAGTGTCAGCCATAGTTACCAAATTTGCTGCATTCCTTCACTGGCGGCTGCTGGTGCTGTTGTTGAACTTGGTACATATGCACTGGTCGTCATTACTGCCATGTTACTCGTCACATCCTTTATCACATTGGCAAACACTGGTCCTGTCATCAAACTCACCACACATGCACCCATTGCTATGTTACTTGTTACATCCTTCATTGCATTGACAGGTGCTAGTGCTGGTGCTGTCATCGAACTCGGCACATATAAGAAGTGATGGAGTATGATTAACAAGAGGGGGGTGATAGGGAGCAGGGAGGTGATGAGGGAGGAGTTGGAGTAGACTAAAAGAAGGTGACAAAGGGAAATGGGGGATGACAAGTATAGTCTACTCAACATGTTACAGGGATTAGCAATATAATGGCGCCATATTAAGGTAGAACTTGCCTTGCGCCTTCATTTAGAAGGTTCTGGAGTGTCATCTAAGTTTCTATCCCACTTCTCACTGGGTAGGACATTGTATTGTTTACAAACTAGCATTCCTCTTGGTCAATGGCAGTAAGACTGGTTGTTGCCATACTTCGCTACTTGGATCCGAACATGTTCCTTGTTGGTCCCAGCATCACACAGGTAATGAAAAAAAAGTAACTTGAGAGACAATATGAGACTGACAAGAGTTGTATCTGAACGCAAACACAATTTAATCAAGCGGACAAGCCCATGGGCGTGGATATTCGGAGGTGAGGAAGCAAGTAGGCATGCAGCAATAGAGAGTCACATTCATAGCTGCAAGGGAGATGTGGCTCTTTGTTGTGGATGCACATGACCTGATGATCAAACTGAGAACCTGGTGACCAAGATAAGAATACAGTGAAGATCAAGCCAAGTCGCATTGTTGAGGGGATCAATTTGGCAATTCTCACCTGCACCAACAGTGGAGTTGATGTAGTGATCAGTCCTATGCAGTGATGGGGTTGGTTATGCACTTTATGCATGTCACAATTATGCATATTCAATTGGTATCACTCCTCATAGCTGCTGGTCTGAACTGATTTTGAAATTCATCCATGCTACACAGTCAACACATATGGAACAACGATTCCTGGGTTGAAATTTATTGTGGAACTTCTTCTTCTAATGTGTAAGCATCTTTTTCTAATGTATACTGGTGTAGATTAGTCCTCAGAGCCTTTGAGTATTACTGCCAAGCACTTGATCTGCTATTGCATTGTGCATACCTTTGAACCAAACATAGCAGACAACTATCAAAAGTAGGGTAATCTGCTGTACAAGAGGGCATCATCAATTCACAGGTCACGAACCTGTTTGAAATCAACAGCGAATAGTTTTCAGCATTACTTAGACAGCTGGGACAATATTTGTATATATAGGTAGTGTCTGAAGTCCACTATACTAACTTCTGTCATCCCTGTCACGGAATATCCTTGCAGTATAGCGGCCACATTGGCTAAAACCCAGATTTCACAATCATATCCATTGGTCTGCAATGGTTCAGTCTACAAATGTGAATAATGACAGGAATATTTGTATTGAGCTACTTACTATAGTCAGGAATGCTTGCCATGAATCAAGTGAGACTTCAAGCTCAGGATGATGGTTCTTGGCAATGAGTAGAAGCCGGCTGATAAGTAATATGGAATGCAAGGCATAGAGCCCTAGCCATTGGGCGATTACTCTGTCTGCTCATCCTAGCCTAGGTCCATACTGGACACAGATGGAAAGGATGGCTTGCCAAAGATTGGTGAACTCCGTGGAGATCAGGTGGCACAGAGCTAGATTCTGCCATATAGCAACTCTCTCAAGGAAAGGGAGCTGATCCACCTTTCCAAGATACAGCTAGTTCCACATAAGAATGTGTAGATTCTAACTGGGGATAACTCTAATGTACATGGGTGCTTATATACATAAATGGTAAGGGATGAGAAGTTACACCCAAGTCGGGAATCTCCAACATTGGGGGAACACTGCCCTATCTAAAGGGGATAGGGTTTGATAAATGAAAGAGAAGTGTTCTAAATGGGATAGATGATAAGGCTGTGCACACTGCCCGAGATAAGAGATAGATGAAGGGGCAGTGCATGAGAGCTCCCCGTTGATTCAGGTCTGAACTCTAATGTAGGTATAAGGACTGAGATCTCAGATCGATAATGAAAGGGAGGTAGGTAAAGGGGTTCCCAGTGGATGCTGTGAGGAGTGGAAAGGGTGGGAACACCTACTAACGATAACTGTGACTCTACTGCTCCGAGAGATTGGTCAGAAGAAAGAGGACAAGTCGTTCCTTTGATAGATGAAATGAAAACTGTCCTGTCTGTCCCAGTCGTATCACATCCCATTGCTGGACTGCACTGGGGGTGGGTCTTTGTGAGGTTCTTCGACTCCCCAGTTGTCCCCATTAGCAGTCCACTCGCTCAGAGGGTGGTGGTCTACTTCCATCACGTTGTCTGGGAAGAAAGAAGAAAAAGATGGGGCATCCAGCACCTCCAGGTAAGGAGTAGGCAGCCTCCTCCATTGTTCCGTAACAATAAGTTTCATGATATTCTGCCAAAAAAAATCAGATCACGATAGCATAAACTAAACTTTAAAAAGTACCTCAATGTCACCTTGCCAGGCTTTTCGTTCCCCTAGACTATCGAACAACCAAAGCTCTCGGCAGGTGAAGTCAGCAGTGCACAAGACCCAGTGTCTTGGAGATGGCTAATGGATTGGAATGATCCAGAGATCTTTCCTTCAAAAGCTGATGTGGCGAATGGCTTTCCATAAATGGTGGTCAGCAGCATAGTGAATATGCGGAAGATCATGTGTAGAGAAGACTGCAAAGTGATGCTCCTCTGGAACAAAAAGGGCTCTAAAAAGAAGCTGAATGCATCCATTAATACAAATATCATTGACTGGTGATGTTGGAGAAGCTAGCATAGCTATGTCCTGTGCTTCAAACATCAGTTCAGGGTGCCTATGGCCCAACAGGACCACCTGTCTTGCTGTGTTTTCAACAACCATGACCTGGCCTTGATTGCTTAAAGGAGGAAGTGTGGGGTCAACAATCAAGTCCTTGATGATGATAGTCATTAGATAGGATAGCCATTCTCAATATTACTTATATAATACATACCACTGATTGTGTCCACAGCAAATTCACTGGGATGATAGGATAATCATCAACCCCTTCATTAGCATGACATCCTTTTTCTTTGGTGATATAATCAATGAGGACAGCATCCTCAGGACTGAGATCGACCAGTTCTGTAGAACTAGGCTCTAGTTTCATTTGTTCTTCATCTTGTATATTAGGATTCTCTACTATAAATGATTTCAGCCAATATAGCGATATCTTACAGGTGCCACCAGACAATTTGACTGCCAACATGACAGCATCCTGTGTCTGAAAGTCAAACTGGGCCTTGGACACTAGTGCACTTGACCAGTGCTGGGGTAAATCCCATAGTTCATGTCATAACTGCTGAAGCATAAGATAAAATGGCTCATCTGGGGTGGTTCAATAGAAATCCATTAAGAGGGAAATAAACCTACTTTCGGATGTGTGGAGAGCAAGCTCAACTGCAGCAAGCTCATTGCCATACTATCAACAGAGATTGTCAGCCTTCCTACCCAACCAGTGCTGTTCCTCCAAGCACCGATCATGCTTGAGCACTGTGTGAATGCCATTGTGAACCTCTTTGTCCTCTATTCATCTTGGAATGGCACCGACAGAAGGGGTGATCCATACATCCTCCATTAATGATTGATCATTTTGGAGATCATTAAGCTTCATGGGTAAAGGGCAGGGAAGGGGAACCGACCATGATGGCTTGTAGAGATCAGCGAGCTGTTGGCAATAATTATTGAATTTGCGTATCGTGCTCATGATGGCAGGTTGATGCTTAGCAATTGCCTTGCGTGTCCGTTGGTGAAGCTTTGTGCCTGCCAATAGAGTCAGAGAATCATGAATATTTGGCTAGATGAGACATACCAAGTGCCTTCTGTGCACCTTCCACAGCTTGATCCAATTTGTTCCATTCAAAGAAACTGCCTATTGCATGTTTATGTATGTTAATCTTCAAATTGCATGCCAGGAGCAATATCCACATATAGTCGAGGTCGATGTCCTTGAGCTCAGGGAATTTGTCGCTCACATTGAGCGATGCATACAGCTGATCAACCTTTATCATTAGCTGATCATGGGTATGCTCTAAGCTTTTCAAGGCCTCCAATGTATTGCTTGACATATCTTGCTTTTCGATCATGGCCTTTGCAACCTGGATGGCCCTATCGGCAGTGTCGATGTCTGCTTGAAGTGAGAGTACAGTGTCAAGCTCTTTCTTGAGATGTGCTGGGGTATCTATAGTTTGACTATATCTAGTATTACAACTTCACTTAAAGGATTCACATACATGCTCAGATCAAAAGCTGAGATTCTTTTTGAGAGATCCATTGGTCTCATAGTTTGTTGACCGAGACCCCACTTGCCTCATGTTTTCTAAGGCAATCTGCCCTTGCCCCTGGACACCACGAGAAAAATGTCGCCTAATCCAGTCACCAAGATCGACATGCATCTCAGCACCAATTGCTGCAACCTGGCAATCAATGAGCCAAATATGGCGCTGCCTCTGTGCAAGGCACGAATTTATTGTGCACATATAGTAAGCATGAATACAAAGAAACATACCGAAGATGATCACTCAATTCCGATTAGCTTGAGCAGACGTGACCACAGGCACTTCGTACCTTCACCGTCGGAGAGCCCTATACTAACCGATAGCCGTGGGTTGAATACAAGTTGACATGCCCACTCGTGGCCATAAGCATGCATTGCTGTCGTGGTAAGATGTAGGCGAGATGTAATGTCTTCAGGGAGGATGTGATACTGTAGAGCTTCTGTCACAATTGCAAGCACCAAGAATCATGTAATACACACTGAAAACAGTGTTTGGTTCAAGACGCAGCCAATGTCATACATAGTGATGACTGTGGCACTTGGTGGGAGAAGGGAGAAGAGGTGGGCAATTAGGGCCAATGCATACTTTTGCTGTTCTCCAGGAGTGTCAATGTTAGCAAAGAAGAGGGGAATGTCATGGCGACAAATGAGTGCCATGAGGCTGGTGTCATTGAAGCTCTCCATCAATGTTTTTTGCTTCTTTCCATCTGTGGCATCATAGGATGATTTACAAGAATCTAGGGCTTCATCAGGCACGATTATAGCTTGACATACTTTTTGCAGTTTTTTCTGTTGCCGCTCAACGTGCTTGCCCATTGCATCGACTTCTTTCTTGGGAAGGAAATACACAGGTTCATAGAAGCAGGGACAATCCCCCACTGAGTGACAATGTCAGTGGTGGAAATTCCCATCTACCGCAACATGGATGTCCCCACCTGCAGTAAGCGCTCAGCCAAATATGTGTTACGCTTATACCAGGTAAGTCCAAGCGTAGCCCTTATGTCCCTATTCAGAGAACAGAGGTGACAGAGGAAAGGGAGGGCAAAGGTAAGTTCCAGGAGGTGGGAGCGGAAGGAAAGCGGTGATGGACGAGGGATAAAGAGGACATCACCGGGGTCAAGGAAGAGCAATAGGTATTGCCATAGAATAGGTGGTTCGGAGAGCACTACCAGAGTACTGATAGATGGACGACTAGACGGTCAGAAGTCAGTATAGAGGGAAGTTGTCAGTATAGAAGGGAGTTGGTGATGGGACAAATGAAGGGATGTCAGAGGAACATCACCAATGGTCAAGGTAAAGGAGGACTTCAATGGCGGAATAACATCTGAAGGAGATCGTTGAAGAATCAAAGGTTCTTGGAATGATCATGAGGTGTCAAGCAGTTGTCGGGGAAGACAAGATAGATGGTAGATTCATAGAAGTAGAGAATATAGGAGGTATCATGGGCAAGAGATGATAGGGAATACCCAAGGAAAGGAATCAAGGGAATGAAGGGAATGAAGGGAGGTCTAAGATGGGGATCTATAGTACAAAGGGAACCGCTATTTGTAGTGATTAGGGAGAGCGGCTGTGTAGTACAAGAAAGGGAACAGGGTAAAGGGTACTGATGATGAGTCAGGAGGACGAATCATCAGAATATCTAGGAAGGTGACAGAATATCAAAGAAGTGCTGACTTAGCCATGAGAATAGAAAGTAATCTGAGATCAGGGGCTAAGTCAGAAAGAATAGATAAGCCAGGATAAAAGTAGAATGGATGAGTCAGAAGAGTCAAGGGTTGAACCAAGATAAGAGATAAGGAATGACTCATCCATGACAAATATACATCAGGTAATCAGATCAAAGGGAAAGTCTATGACAAAGAAGAATCAGGTAAGCAAGAATAACAGAGACTAGATGAGTTAGAGAAATGGAGCATATCCGCATGGAATGTAGGTAGACTCATCTAGGAAATGGTACAAGTAAGTCAAGGTAAAGGTATTAAGGAAAAAGAGTAGTCCAGATGCTACTCAGCTATGTCCCAGGGATGGATCGTAACAATATGGTGCCTCTGAAACAAGCAGGACAACGGTTAGTGAGAATCTGAGAAGAAGTGTCGTGCATCAATGAAGGTTTGAACAGAGAGGCTGTGGAGCCATGCGGGAAAGTTTAAGGAATCAATGGTATCTGGGAATGGCAGCCGTCGAGTCTTGGGGCCTGAGGAATGCCAGTGGATGGCTTGGATGCCTGAATGCGCTCTTGGCATAGCTGCAGGGTGGCTTCCAACTTACGCTCTACTTCCACTTGTAGTACATCATACCACTGTACAGCAGACCCAAGACTACGCCGAAAAAGTTCATGCACTGGTTCGTTCTATGGCAAATTAGATTTTGGGTCTCAGTTTGGGAGTTACCAAGTTACCGACTTTTTTGTTCACCATCCGAAAACCACAGCAAATATAATATGTATGAAGCACAGATGCGAGCGCATTGATCGCATCGCAAGACTGTTCAAAGAGGGCTTGATAGAAAGCCAATAGATCGACTGATATGGCCATGCGAGGTTGCAATGGGGCTGCTGAAAACAGGCCATGGTGTACAAGAACTTGGGCAATCGTTGAACACTTACAGCCGACAACATCAATATTTACAAAGCCTATTTATATGAGATGTGGAATGTGGGGAGTGTAGGGTAGTGTCAACTTACAATCGAACAGAAGGCATAAAATGCCAACTTTTTTGGATGTGCACCCACTCCAGCTGCAGAGACAGATTGTCAGTGTAGGCGAAGATAAAGGTTTAGCTAGCGTGCGGGCATTGTAGTTCAAGTACGGCTGTATCAATGTCAGAATGAGAGTCTGCCAGCTGTTGCACAAGCACTTGGAAGCGAGTCTGGAAAGCAAGACCTGTATACAAGTTTCAGGGTGGGATTCAGAGGGATCGTTAGCTCCAGGCATCACAATATGATCTGCCCCAAGTTCATTATCATTGTGCAAGTCTCCATTCGTAGTATCAAGGTTGTTATCTCCGATGTTGACTTCATCACCTGCTGGAGCCCGGGAACACTTAGATTCCAGTTCTTCAAGTCTTGCCTGCAAACAGTGGTGCTTTGCACTGTTTTCTAGAACTTCAACAAATTTTTGAGTTTTCTTCTTATCTTGGGGGCGCCTGGGACTCTCAAAATGGCACCCCAGCCCCCTTGTAACAAGCTGAAAGTGGCAGGTAGAAAGTTTTGACATACCAATACAATAGAAAAAAAGAGTTATTGCACAATTATGGTAACATGGACATGGAGTACAATTAAACTACAAATCCTGGGCAAAAACATGTACCAAACCAATAAAGACATCTTGCGAGCAACCATGGATGAGCAGGTGGACCCATGTGAGCAAGGTGGCACCAACAAGGAGCCATGAGAGAGGCTAGATGGATACGGTAGATATTTTCAAAGAGGTAACGAGGTATCAAAGAGCCCTGAGCAAGGCCGAGATGGATATGGTAGATATTTTCAAAGAGGTAACGAGGTATCAAAGAGCCCCAAGCAAGGCCGAAGGCATGTGGATCAGATAAAGAAGCACAGAGGCGCGAGAGATACAAGGTCTAAGAGACCAATTAGCCCCTGCAAAAGAAATGGGTCACAATGACCCTTATTACCTCCGAAAAGTGCTGCTTGAGGTGGGAAAGGACTGATAGCCTTATTTAAATCGGACCGAGGGGCCGGACTGATTCGAGACAGGCAAACTTTAGTGCTCATCTCATACCGATCTGAGCTGATATCGTGGGACGCACGCTTAGCTGGATTGGGATAGAGTACAGTCCATCCCAACGGTCCTCTGTTCAAAGTATGCGGCCCGGAAACAATTTTGGGATTGGATGGACTATCGTTTATCTCGCCCAAAAACAAAATGGAAAGATATTAAAAAACTATGGAAAATTAAACAAGGCAAACCAGTCCCAACGAGTCATTGTCATCACTTGTGGCCGCTCCTGGAGATACAGAAAGGCCTGTGGGGCCCAACAGTTTGCCGAGGCATCCGTTAAAGTATCACACATAAAAAATCTCGCTTCACAATGCAAAATTCTTGTCGAAAAACATCTAGGTGCGTTGGTACTACGCCATACTGTAAGCGCGTTTCGAGCGAAAAATCATCCAGTTCTTCCAATGATCAGGCGCTGCCGCCACCATAATCAACCATGTTGCAGGACGAGCAGACTTAGACGAGAAAATAAACACCCGATTTGCCCCTCTGTAGACCCCAAATATGGCAAAAGTACATTGGGTCCAAATACGCAACGACCCAAATCCAAGACCTCGAAAGCTGCATCACGAAAATGAGTTGTCATCCAAACAGGTCGAGAAAAGCGCTGGTGATGGATCAGAGATTGAGCTGGTAATCGAAGGAGCAGGTTAACTGGGCTTTCCGGAATCAGCGCAGCAAGTCGAGGAAAGGGGATAAGCATCGGTGAGCTTGGACCCAGCTTGCACATCAGCACTTCCAACATCAATACAAGGCCACCTCAGTGCGATCTCTACAAGAGGTCGACCCCTGTGAAATGCACATATTTTGATCTGCTCAAGAAATTCCAATATATATATATATTTACTACCAATCGAACTATAGTGCAACTCGCCCTGGAGATATACTTTTTATACTATACTATACTATAGTCTTCGAGGCATATAAATGATATATCTTTTACTGTCTGAGTTGAGTGCATCATGGTTCATCACGCTCTGTGGGTGGAGTCGTTCAACTGAGTC
>JBBPJU010000958.1:0-15509 GCA_038088875.1 Austroboletus festivus
GGGGGGAATGGTTGCCAACGGCGGCGGCGGCGGCGGTGACGGTATGGTGCTACGCGTCTAGCTCATCTCGTCCACTCCACTTCACATGATGTAACAAAGTCTACCTTTGATGCCGATCTCGTGGTGGAGCCCGTGCGGAGGTCACACTGCAGGCAGCCAGGCGACAGATAATGACCTCTGAAAAACCAACCGGTTCACCGGCCAAATTACCAGAAATGACTTCTCCTATCCAAATGTCCGTCTATTAGATAAAAATGCGAGATAATGAGATGACTCCTTCATAATGTGTAGCATGTGCGAGAAATGAAAAACAGAAGTCATATCACCCCGATTGCCGCTGACCCTTTGACCGTCTGTTATCTAACCCCTCTTCCCACCCAATCGATCTGCCCACGTCAACAACACTTTCAAGGATGGCGGATTGGTCGTCGTCATCATCATCATTCCCTTCCTCGTCCGAAATTGGCTTGGCAGGGCTCTTGCTAGTGCCGAGTCCACCCGCCGCGCGTTCCTGCGCTCGCCTCCGCCGGCGAAGAATCTGTTTGCGGTCTCGGACGGCACGACGATGGTTCGGTCCATCACTATAAAACAGAGAGTATTCACATCGGGGACATATCCATTCGTCCACTGGGTCCACGATCCGTGTTTTGGGCGTACACTCCCTTGGTCGTCGGCGGGGGGCCAGTTCTGCAGACAGAAATCGAAGAGGTGGAGGTCCGAGCGAATTCTGCGCGTTTAGAGCGGCTTGTGCTGGGTTGCTGTGCCCCGAAGGAGGAAGCCGAGAGGGGACGTAATTGTTACGGCGAGGATTTGACGCAATAGCAAGTGCGCTACGCTTTTTCTTCTTGCTCTCGCGACCTTTTCCTGATGGGGACAAATCTGAAGGATCCCACGATTGCTCACCGACTGGCAAGGAGGGCTGGATCTTGTCCGACCGTTTCGTCCGAGATGTCTTTCTGGCAGCAAGAGCTGCCTGTTTGGCTTCCGTGGCTGCTTTGGCCGCTTGTCGTGCAAGCTCGGTTTCGAAGCGTGTACGGAGTGTCAGCATCTCCTCTTTTGTCGCAATGAGGCGATCAGAGGCTGAGATGAAAAGCCGAGATGTGATCAAGCTCCACCCGTCAGGAGAGAACACGAGATCACCACTCACTCACACTAGCAAACGTAAACGTAAACTCTGCAGCCGGGAATGAGGCGCCTTTTTGAGTGACCTTACGAGCAGGCGCCTGCGCCGCTGCAGCGCGGGCTAATCGGGGTCCTCGTCGACGAGATAGACGTACTTTTGACGACGTAGAGTTGGAGCTGAACAGGGCGCTGACGAATGGCAGATGTGTAGAAAGTGCCTGATCGAGTGCCAGCGCATCTCCGAGCGACAAGGCACCGAGGACGGCCGCGAGCTGACGCTTTCTGTGCTTGAGCAGTTCCTTGTGCTGCAAGCCCGCGAGCGTCGACGGACTCATCTTGCCTTTCCTCGGTAGCTGTGTCCTCGAAGAGAGTGGAGTGACGAAATCTTGATCCGACCTCCACGCCGACAGCAGACTGTCACCCATCTCCTCTTCCGCGGTGAGTGGCAGGCTCACCTCCCTCCCGTTTACAGACCCAGACATATTGGCTGGCACCTTTCTCTTCTTTGTGTTCCCTGGCTGCTGCAGATGGTCTGTGTAATCACCTTCGCTGTGATCCTCCTCTTGTCTCCCCGATCCCAACCCCTCGGCGAATTGCTGGTAGACGGTGCTCAGATCAAAGGATTGAGAGAACGATCGAGAGAGATTCCTGTCCAAGGCCTCGCTCTCCATGCCCCGGGTGACATTTCCGCCGCCGAGCACGGAGGAATAATAGGACTGCATGGTCATTTGAGATGAAAGGGATTCAGCACGTGCGATGAGCTCCTCTGCAAGCGATTCTGCACCACCTAAAAGGTCGGCCATGGGTCGAATGAGGTCGTCTGGTTCAGAGACCTGTGTGCCGACGACCGATGTGCATCTGCGTTTAGGTAACGGTTTGAGCCTCCTCAACGGCGGAAATTCAGCTGTATCGAATGTAGGTGAAGCTGGGCCTTGGCAATGGTGCATTCTGGTAGGAAGTTTTCTCGAGAAAAACTCTGTTCCGTCCGCAGACAAAGAAAGAGGTAAAGAAACACGAGCTGACGTGTAGCCGGTACAAGCTAGAGACCAGGTTGACTCCGTCGTCGTGAGATCAATATCACTCGATTCGATATTCAATTTCACTAATAGTACTAATGAAATGAATTGCCATCTAATAAGAAAAAGGTGTACGGTACAGGATATGCGATGCTCTAACTGTTAATTGTCTCGTCATGCTATGAGGTGGATATCAAAATAATGTCCGACTTGCGTATCGCAACGCCAATAAATGATGGGGTATCGCGAGACGGAAGACTGACACCAAAGGGTAGGGATGTGTGCTGCTCATGTTTTACGGCCCGCCGCTTACGTCTATCTATAATGCGGGTAGGAATGAAATGATAGTGACGCGACATGCAATGAGAATGAAAAAGGAGAGAAAAACAGACAAACGCGCCAGAGACAATAGAAACACAGACGGGATGAGATAGGCCGCATAGTCTTCATGATGAGCAGGTGCAACGAGACAAATCCATTCGTAAGAGCAGCGCAGAAGTCCGGGTGATTCAGAGAGAGCGAAAAACAGAAGCGAC
This sequence comes from Austroboletus festivus, assembly GCA_038088875.1. Taxonomy (NCBI): domain Eukaryota; kingdom Fungi; phylum Basidiomycota; class Agaricomycetes; order Boletales; family Boletaceae; genus Austroboletus; species Austroboletus festivus. The sequence goes on from JBBPJU010000958.1 coordinate 2,675, forward strand.
GAGCCGAGAAGCGTTTATTAAGTAATAGTTTTCAATTTGAGACTGGATGGATAACCTTTAAGGATCGCGTGCAGGAAGCGAACGGCAATGATTGCATCGAGTGTTGCAAGGCTGGCTTCGTCCTTTCTTACCACCAGTTGGATCCTCCGTTTCCATAACTGTTTCCACCTCCACCATAGCCACCATAAGACGGCCCTCCTCCATACCCCCCTCTGCCACCGTATCCACCACCACCACCACCACCGTAGGAACCACTTGATTGGCGATAGTCGCGACTGCCACCACGGCCTCTGCCACCTCCACGACCACGGCCACGGAAGCTGCTACCAAAGGTTGTCTCTTGGACCACAGACTCCAACCAAGATGGAATTTCTTGGTTAGCTTCACGTAGCAACTCCATGAGGTCCCTGACGATGTTCTTGTTGCCGCGATTGAAAAATGCGGTAGAGACACCGGTATTACCTGCACGACCTGTGCGGCCAATACGGTGCACATAGTCGTCGATGTCGGACGGCAGGTCATAATTGACAACGTGAGTGACATTAGGGATGTCAAGGCCACGAGCAGCGACGGCAGTGGCAACGAGGATAGGTGTCCGTCCAGTGCGGAACGTTTGCAAGGCCATTTCGCGCTCGCGCTGGGAACGATCACCATGAATGGATGTGGCAGGAAGATGATTTGCCATGAGAAAATCTGATAGCATATCGGCCATCCTCTTGGTCTCAACAAAAACGAGGGTCAGACCACCCGGAGGCTCAGATGCAAGGATGTCGAGGAGAACAGAGCGCTTATCATGGTCTTCAACATATTCGATCTTTTGCGTAATGTTTTCCGAGGTGGATCCTACACGCCCAACGGAGAGGAATATGTAGTCTTTAAGGAAGTCCCGAGCAAGCATCTGAATGTCGCGAGGGAAAGTAGCACTGAACATGAGAGTCTGACGGTCCTGGACGCCTGGCATATCTTCCCCTTGCACAATACGCCGAATCTGAGGTTCAAAACCCATATCCAGCATGCGATCAGCCTCATCTAGGACGAGGTAACGAATATTTGCCAGACTGATGCGACCACGCTCGATCAGATCCACGAGACGTCCAGGTGTTGCACTGAGGAGATCACAGCCACGTTCGATCTGGCGTAATTGTTGGTTGATGTCGGCACCTCCGTAGACGACAGCAGGGCGAACCCATGAGCGATAAGCGAATTTACGAGCTTCATCGTGAATCTGACTAACAAGCTCGCGAGTCGGAGCCAAGATAAGAGCGGTGGGGTAAGCTTTACGTGCGCGGGAATAGCCCATTTGGGGTGTTTCAGCAGGCGGTACATGGGGGCCAGAAGTAAAAGATGCGGAAAGGATAGGGAAGAGGAAACCTCCGGTTTTTCCTGAGCCCGTCTTCGGTACCATGTTAGCCGATGCAGATTCGTAGTAAAGCAAAATGAAAATTCACCTGAGCACAGGCCATTAGATCCCTATTGGCTGCAACAATGGGGATGGAGTACTTTTGGACTGGAGTTGGCGTAGTGTAACGAGCGAAGGAGATGTTTTCGAGAAGGACTGGATCTAAAGGTGGATTTGTGAAAGCATTGATGGGTTCGGGTACTCCGGCGCCGGTAGCTTCCACTGGGATATCGTCGTATTTCTCGAAATTGATGCCAGTATGCTGCTTTGAGGGATCAGAGGGGTCTCCGAAAAGTTCTTTTTCTAGACGCATGTTGCGGGTACCGACGACATGGGCGCCGTTACGCCATGCGCCAGCACCAGTGACATCACGGGGGGAGCCGTCTGATCGGCTCTCTCTCGAGGTCCAGCCGTTTGTAGAGGGGCGACCTGCCCAGTCGTTTGGACCCCCACCACGGGAGGATCCAAATGCACCACTTCCAAAACCGCTGGATCTATTACTCCTTTCGTTATGCCCACCCCTCAGTGGTTCAAAGCCACCACGAGGAGATGCGCGTGGGTCGTTCCAGCCGGCCCTTGATGAACGCCCATGAGTATTCGAATTGTAAATGGGATAGGGATAGACATACCCATTAGAGGATGGAGATGGGGATGGAGATGACGCTGCGCGCTGCGCATTTCTCAAGTGAGGTGGAACATAAGCAGATTTTGACCCATTAATACCAAGAGATGCTGTAGACGAGGTCAACACGACGCAGCGGTAGAGATGGCGAATACAAACCAAACTGAGACTCGAGAGTTGCGTTACCGTTTACAATACCATTGGTCATATTAGAGAAATGAACTCTTTTTTTTTTCTTTTTACTGTTGCGAGTGGTGATAGTCGTCGTCGTGGAGAGAAAGAGAAAGAAAACTGAGCATCACAAAATTGGCCAAAAAAAAATCTCATGAGAATTGCTGATCAATCCGTTTTACCTAATTAGTAATTTAATTCCCACACACAGCCATTAAAGTAGAGTCCAAGTGCCACGTCCAAACTTGGTTGGTCGAGAACATCCATGGCACAACCGCAACCGCAACACCAACAACAACAACAACAACAAGGGCTGCCTCCACAGCCGGGGAAGCCCCGACCGCAGCCAATGATGCTCCCACCCCAGCCAGATCCGGTCATGCAAGCCCGCATCGACGCCAGCTTTCACCCCGTCAATCTTGCCGTAGCCGGGCCCGCAAACGCGTTCGTGTTGTGTAACAAGCACAAGCTCGAAAAGTGCACCGAGTGCAGCCTCGATTTTACCGGCCTCAATCGTATATCCAAAACCCTCGTTTCAAATCCAAACCTCCGCTGCCCACCACCTCCAAACACCATCCAACAAAAGTTGTCCCAGGCGGTCAACAACACCAAGGACGAGGGAAACGTACGCTTAGAGTCTGGCATGGCGTACACAGTCACTCATACCGTAGGCAGAACCTTTACAAACAAAATAAACGTAAGGAGGCACTTTCCAAGTATAATCTCGCTGCGAGTATCGCAATGCAACGTCCACCTTGGGAGAGTTCGGCCGTCTTTCGCGAGGAGTTGTCCACCGTCATCTCAAATAGATCGACAACCTTGCTTGAGCTTGGTGACTATCTCGGCGCACTCGCCGACGCCGAGACCGTCATCGCCATTCGCCGTAACTGGCCAAAAGGCCATTTTAGAAAGGCAAAGGCACTTGTGAGCCTTGGACAACTCGACGAGGCAATCGAATCAATATCGCTTGGGTTGCAGTTTGATCCAAACAACACCGTAAATTGCCCTTCTAGAGATATACTCCTCGACTGATCGCTGGACAGGAACTGAATGACTACATGGTCGAGCTACGCAAACTCGCAGAGAGTCGTGGCACCGTAGCGGCGACGTCTGAAAATACAACATCAGATGTTCCTCCAGCGGAGTAGACAGCTTTCATACGTTACACCGTTTATCCACGGCATGTATTGTCGACGCTCGCGGATAGATGATTTTTTGGTATGAACTATGATGAAATGCTGTGAATCAATTAATCAACGGCGAAGTGTTTCGTCTCATCATATGCTGTTCGGGTATGCCATTGCTTTCAGAGGCATAGTCGAGACCGTTGATCGGACCAACTTCTACCGGTAAGCTCAGCTGTCGCGGTAATGGGAAATCCTCAGACTTGAATTTAGTTAGTAAATCTGGCTATTGCTGTGGATGCCATTGCAGTGACCGAATCTGCCATAATCACGCCAAGGATTTTGTTACACATCGGCCAACTTGCTGTAACCGCGATACTAGTTGCTGTGCAGCTGCAAGCATGAGGGTATGTCATTTAGCAGTTTCGGACTTCAATCTAGCTTAATATATGCTTTAGAACTGTATATTCGATTCCGCATGTTACACAGGAACGAACTCAAGATGTCCCAACTTGTTCTTTTGGTCACAAGAATGTGTCATTGAGATGGCAGGCCCGGCCTCCAGCACAACCGTCCGACTGTGCCATGCCGGACGAATTGGCCGCCCCACAAGATACGTTTGAGCTCGTTTTCCTTGAGGCATATGTTGGCCAGATCTAATTCAGGAATTGCAGGCTGCGGAAAGAGTATAAAGGTCGGGTGATGGGAGAAGGCATTCCCCAGCATCTTCAGCTTCTTTATCGAAACTCACTCGTTACCAGTAAGACTGACTTGCTAGGGTCCCTGCCGCGCTGACATTAGCCTAGCCATCTCTTTCGAAACAAATCATTATCATACGTGCAAATATGTTGAACACCGTAAACCTCGTACTCATTCAAGCAATGATCCGATTTATTTATTCCTTGACTGCAGAATGTTCATGGCGAAAATTCGCTAGTTAACAGTCGCCCGCAGAGGAAGGCACCGTGCGGCAGGCCAGTCGACAATGTCGCCAGTGTCAAAGTTGTAAAACCCACCACTGTGCGACCCGCGCAGACAGTGAGGGGTTCATGAATGCATTGTATCATAAATCAAAAAATATGTATGTCGAGTGAGGAAATCATCGACATGGATCGTTTTTATTGATACACCTGTCTGACTTTTTTTTTCTTCTTTTTATCAGGGAAAATCGTGTTTATTTATTTGACGGTGAGGAAGACAAATACAAATAGACTAAAGGCCATGTACGATAACTTGCCTCCCATGATTCCATGGATTGAACGGAGAGGAGTTTTGAGTCGTAACATCCGCTAGTGTCACATTTTAGTCGTTTATCAAGGCCAGTTGCGATATCATTAATCGACTTGGTTCAAATTGCTCACAGAATTTGACGGTGAGAGTCCTACATATGGAGGCGTTCACTATTATACACAAAACTTGGCTACGAACTCTAATGTAAGTATGATTGATCTTGGCGGTGGTCGAGGACCTGAAGGGAAGAGGACCGCATCAATGCCACGTGATGCTGCAGTCGTGTATATATTCGACCGATCACGTTTGCTTTCTTCCCCCACCTCCGTCTTCCCGCGTTCATATCTAAAGTCTTTCTATTTCAATGAGTGCTCGACAAGCTTTTATACCACAAACGCCATCTCGCGCACCACCTACTGAGCCTCATCCACACTCGACCGATCCACGTACAAAAGATGGCGATAGAGATCTCATGAACGGGAACGGCAAGGCGCGATCTCTCGTTGCTCTCCTAGGTCAAAAACGAGGCAACACGGCCGATGGCGCGCCACAGGGACCTGGCCTTCGACGATCAAACTCTATCGCGAGCAAGCGCAGCTTCGAGGGGATTATAAGACCTGAGATAACGCCGATCTCGATTATACCGTATCCAACAATGGGCGCGAAACAACCAGGGCCTGGACAAACTCCGAGAAAGATAGCAGGTCCAGGATGTTTTGAGTTTCCAAGGCCGATGACGCCAATGTCGGTACCGAGGGGTCTTAAGAAGGGGCTCGGAGCCTTCGTGGACATCCAAGAGAACGATGCGAACTTGAACAGCAACATGCGCGGGAGCGGTAACTTGTTTCCGGGACCTGGAGGCGGGACGAATGCGTGCGTCGATGCTGGTGAATATATGCGCAGGTTTGGAGGCGGTGAGAGTGCAGGAGGGGTACAACCGAGCTTGGAATACGACGTCGATACCCCTATGTCTGGCTATGTGCTAGGGGGAGATCGATGTGATGCCGACAGCATATATGGGCGTTCGTCGAGATCCTTGGATGCGATGTCCGAGACAGAGGTGGGTATGCCAAGGAACAGCAATCCGCAGGGGAACCTCGTGGGAGCGAAACGCGGAGTACATCATGAAGACATGGACGATACCGGGAGGTATACTAACGAAGGCCATCAGCCCCAGAATTCCTCAAAGAGACTGAAGCAGGTGCAGCCTCAGGATCCAGACGTAAGTGTATCACACATTTTCGGGGACATTTTTAATAACTCTAGGATTATTATCCAATTTCGAGCCCACAAATTCCGCCGACGCCTGGACTGCCGACTATGACTGCCGATGTGCCGGAGCCTTCGACGATAGCATGTGCACTGTTCGATAACCTTGAAGAATATGTTAGTATGGAGGAGATCGAGGCTGAATGGAAGAAATGGAGAGAGTGCAGCACAGAGGAATGGCTGAAAGGAGCCGATGGTAAGTTTTCCATACTCTGACCCGATGCTGCTAATGTGTTGGAAAGGACTCACTCAGGAGTTTGCGGACATAATCAATACGGTGAGTACCAGTAGCCCGACTCTGACATTTCATCATGTCGCGCCCTCGTGGGTGAATGCAGGTCAAGGATCGCCTGACGTACGTTCTTGTATCCGCAAACAAACTGCAGTGGTGCTGATGTACGCTCAAGGGAAAAGGTCATGACGTATGCAAAGATGATATCGTCGATTGAAGAAAAGCGAGCCGAAGTGAATCGTAATATTGAGCTTATCCAGGGAAGGGGGAACACTGTCCGGGCGAGCATCTCCAAACTGGGGGCAGATAATTGACGCCGTGAAGTGCAAGTAGGGTCCTGTCGTTTACTTTGCAAGAACACATGTTTGACGTGGTGTCTTTGTCAGGCAATATAGGTGATGGCCGTGTGCTTTCTGTACCGAGTCTCGCGCTGTTTCGACTATTGTCTTGGTCCACAGAGGTAACGAGCATCGGGCACTAGTGCTGATGGGACAATGGGCTTCGCATTTACTTTCCACTATTAACCAGCAAGCATGATTGTTCAAAATATATCCCATCGCTGTTCTAGGCATATACATGTACGGCCGACACCCTCGCGGACTCGTCGATGCGGCACTAGCTCTCGACTGTCGTCATCTCAGTTTATGGTTCAATGGTTTATCTCAGGGGGCCCATCTATTTGTGGTGACTTGCAACCATCGGGTTTCCAAGGATCGCAGGTCTAGATCACTCTTTGGCGAGATTATTTTCGGAAGGATATAGGTGTGACAGACTCCAAGACAATGGTTCGTGATGCCCGGCATCGCCATGATGCACCGTCAAGTGCCGTATACAAACGCAACCATTCCGAGTTACAAAACCGATACAGGCCATTGAGATCTTAATCGATCATGTTCTTTTCGGGGGTTATTACCGACGATGAAAATGAACACCAGGCATCGCCACGCGACGACCTGCCATTCTATATAAAAAATGTGATTCGACAAGTCCCGCACAGACGTAAAGGCGGACAAAGTAGAGAACTAAATGCATACGGATTTGCCGTGAGCCCCGAGCTCGACGTCTTTATCAGCACGTTGGATTCTCCGATGAAGTTGGCTCCATTACCTCCGTTGTCAACTCGCTTATCTTGAGATCGGAGACAATGCAAGCAGCCGGCAAGATGGGCCCACTGCCATCCCATCCTTGAACAGGCGAGCGGTCTGCATTTTCGACTCGCAGGAAAAATTCTGGAGAGAGGAAACCAGTGGCGTTTCCTTCGGTGAGGACAACCCCATTGGCAGAGAGATAGAATTTGATTCCTGCATCCAACGCTTTTTGAACGTTCACGAAAATGAGTATCTGAGACGAGTTCCGCACGCCTGTTTCGTTCAAATTAAAACATACATTACTTGTCGAGGAGGGCCCCTCAAAGCGCAAAGGAATGTACCCACCACTAATAGCATTGCTCCCTGGCACATCTTGTGCGAGGTGAATGTGATTCCTTGTCATTCTTGACAAGCCTTGCTCGACTAGTAGAAGAGGGTGATCAGGGGGTATGACGGGTGTAAAGAGAGAGCAAACCAATTGACTGCCATGCCTGGCGTGTTGTACCATGGACAGCCATGGGTATCTCGGACGCGGATAGTATAGGTTGTAGATCAAGTTCGATATTCTGGAACTTGCATTGAGCGGAACACTCGAGAAGATTTTCAAGTACGACGCACCTTTATCGAATGACCTTGGTTCGCCCGTATCCACCACACATCAACCCCGGTCAATCTCGACGATTGCGGTTCAAACAAGAGATGATATCGTGACTTTTGATCGCGTTTTACGATCTCTTGCAGGTGGGCAAACGTGACGTCTCTGAACATGGGATTAGAAAGCTGTCTGGAACAGTGAGTATTGTTAATCACCGCAGCGCTCGCGTTGCAGGCTCACCACGTCCGAAACCCTTGCGTAACCATCCTGGCGGATGTCCAGTCCGGCTTTTTCTGCGCCATGGCGGAGCAACCAGGAGAGACTTTTCGAGAGCCGTACGTCCGGCGAATCCCTCGGGTGTCCACGCTGTTTAGGAGCTGGTCCCTTCTTTGCTGGCTTGTCTTGTTCTTGGAGTTGTACCCGCATTTGTGGATGGCGAAAGTGTCCACTCGACAATGGTCTTGTAAAGGTGCGATGGTTCAGATGGAACGTACGCAGCATCTACCGTGGCCGTGGGGTGTGACGAAGTAGCTTTTGTTTACCAAATGCGTTATACGAAGGTTTGATCAGATCCATATATAAATCTTCGCAGAATGACAGCCTCATGATGATCGCATTTCGTTCCAGTCCGCGTCAACCTGGTTCATCGCTACCCCTTTGAAGAAACAGCACGAGCCCCTCCAGAATGACTACTCCTCATTCGTCCCGGTTGGCAGGTCTCAAGGATTACATTGCCCAACACGACGTTCGGCTCGCTTTGTCATCGCGATGGGCGGCAATATCAGGGGAAGATGGCCACATTCCAGGGAGCAGCAGAATTCAAGGTTGGGGTAAGTGGGCGAGCCAAAAGATTAGAAGAAACACCTCGGATGTCGCTACTGTCGACGAGGTCCATATGTTCCCTAGCTATGCGACGATAAGGCCACGTAGGTATGGCCCAGACGAGCTCAAAGGTGGGTCGTTGCGTTTCTGATGTGCGCTCACACCAACGCTGTTTGAGCAGGTACCTTTGATGTCGTATTGCACGTCTCAGGGTTTGCAAAGTCTCGCCGAATGCCTGAATGTCTCACTCGCTCGCAGCGGGCCTTCCTTAGGCTTGCCAGAAGTAAGTATTCCAGGTCGAGGGTTGGAGCACTGTCTCATCTTATGCGCACATGGTACTAGGGTTTGCATCTATACCCAAACCCCAACCAGGATCGCCACCACTTGATATCGAACTACAGGATTCTCTCGCACGATTGCGTCTCCCACCACGTCCTGACGAAATTTCCGACGACTACGAGGTCGAAAACCTCGACCTCTACTTCCGGAACAGTGGGAACCAAAGCTTGGAGATAGACGATGACCCCCTCGCTCCCCCACTAGCTCCAACAGAAGCTCTTCCAGCCGAAATGGCACGTTTCCATGAAAACCTAGAATCACGCCTCAAGCTATTTTGGGCATCATCGCTATCCTCACGAAGAATTCAGATTTCCGTTTTCTTAAAGCCATCCGATCTTGGGCGGCATTCTGCACAGATTCGGCCTCTATTCACACGGGAGGTGCTCACCGGCCCGGATGGTCATTTCACGGGCACTTTCAGAATGAGCTGGAGCGATATCTATGCACATCCAGTTAGTTCTCGCAACATGCCCAAGCAGGCGGACGTCGAACCTGAACTACTAATAGAAGCACAAATTATCAACACTGAACATACGCCGGAACTCCACGAGACACCTGCCAACATCATGTACACGCCAATAACGCATTCGCTCCTACATGTCCTTTCTGACATTGACGATACTGTAAAAGATTCGAGAGTCGTAGACGGCGCTCGCACAATTTTCAACCAGGTGTTTGTGAAAGACCTAGAAGATACGATTATCCCAGGGATGGGAGAATGGTATGACACGATGTGGAAGAATGGTGTCTTCTTTCATTATGTAGTCCGTCTGTTTCCCCACATCCGTTGTTTCGATACTAACGCGCCCACACGGCAACAGTCGAATTCTCCGTTCGAACTCCTTCCAATAATAAATCAATTCATTAGCATATCGAAACTTCCGCCCGGCTCTATCCGTCTGCGCTCTTACTCCGGGCGATCGCTCTTCGATGGTCTTCTGTCAGCGCCAGCAGCCCGAAAAAGGGGAAATGTCCTCGAAGTGCTGGATCAATTCCCAGAATCACAATTTCTTCTCGTAGGGGACTCGGGGGAACAGGATCTGGAATTGTACTCTTCGCTGGCTGCTGAGCGCCCAGACCAAATCGCCGGGGTATTCATTCGAGACGTGAACGCCGTCGGTCTCGAGGATCCCAGTGGGATTAAAGTGGATTTCGGGTTGACCGACTCACCGAGACCCTGGTCAAGGGCCACTGCGTCTATTTCGCACACGGTACCGAAACGCGCAGCGTCAGATACAGACGTTGTCCCTGCTCATCCAGGTGCTATGCGTATCCCTCGACCAAGTAAAAAAGGGAGTCTTCCCTCTACGTCGTTTTCGCTCGACCCTTCACCCGATCTCAAGCCCCTGTCCCGCGTGTCGGAAGAGTCGTCGAGCTCGTCCACACCATCGACGGCCTCTTCCCTGTCCTCGAGTCCACGTTCTGTGCGCCAAATGCGGCTCATTACGGAAGGGGAGAAAAAGCGGTGGGATCTCCAAAATCGAGTGAACAGGGCTCGAATGCTGATGCCATCACATGTTGTTTTGAGGGCCTTTGAAGACCCAAAGGAGTGCATAGAGGCGGAGCAAATTGTTCAGCGGCTCATGGGTGTGAGTTGATTGGGTCTGCCAATCCCCTCTGGGCCATGCCATGTTCGTCTTGCGTACTTACGATTATTATTTACCGAAATGTTCCCAATGATTGACAACTATTTTTTGATGACTAGGCTCTGGCCGTTTGCCTCTGACTCTACTTACCGTAAGCTTTGGTGCTCTGTTGTGCGCGCCTTCACAGACGACTCGGAGGATTCTATCTTCCGGGCGCAAGCTCGTAGAGTAAACTCTTGCTGGATGGCAAGTTGATGACCTCACGTGAAGCCGAGCACAGGCACCAAACTTTATCTCTATCTAGCGGTTCCGCTGAAAAATAAATACAGCTAACAATACACAAAGGATGCCGTTGAAACGGCGTGGGTGCGGGCACGCCCCATGTCGGATTCAACCCCTCACAGAGGTGTTTGTGTTACCGCTGCAACCCTGTCCTTTGGTACCGTTCTGGACCGTCTTTGGGTCCGGTTTTCCCCAGTGAGGCTGCCTGATTGCGGCCTTGCGGGCAGCGTCGTCGCGGATCTAACCAGCGTTCAGTCCTTCGCCACGCTAACCGATAGGTGAAGAGCTTACCTTTGAGTTGCGCATTTTCTGTTCAAATATGATCGAGTTGTAGAGGGTGTATATACGTTGGCCTTTGCATATCAAGGTCAGCGCTGCTGAGGTCAATGACGGACGAGGAGCTCACTAAAGGGTGGTAGTGGTGGGTGGGTTGTCCTCTCTCGTCGCGATGCAGATGCGTTTTATACCTGAGGGAGCACGCCATATTCCAAGTATATCTCTCTCGATACTCGGGATTTGTTATAGGTTCATCGGAAAAACTGACATCATCGAAAACGTGTATCGGCACGGAGTCTGTGTATCCGTGTATGAAACGGAAAAGATACGATCCCCAGATGTCAAGCTACCACAGCGCTTCCATTGTTTCCAGTTTTGGTGCGTCGTGAAAGTTGGCAAATAATTATGAAAGAGGCCATTGGCCTGTGTTCCGTCAACATAGCCCAATCTTTTCTTGCATCATCAAGCATCGTGGACGTGCTTTTTGGAAGGCACTGAGGGATGGCGGGCTGCCGCCCAGTCCTGGCTGATTTGGCTGTGTGTTGCACGCCACCCTGGTACTTTTCCAGTAACCATCCACGGAGCAATTTGTAATCAGTCTAAAGAAACGGGTCTCTAAATCCGATTATGCTCACCTCCGTCTTTGCAAACGAGACGGAGTGGTAGTACGGTGGCATGCTATCCACCTCGTGTTGAAGATCCTAACGACAAACAATTTCCAATGATCCGATGTCGGTTTACGCGTGTACCGACAATTTATCGTTCTTCTTCAATTGATTTGTGACGATTGATCTCGGTCATCAACAACCAACCTGTCAGCCTAAGTTCCAGTGTGGAGCTATCAGGGAGTGGTCAATTCAATGGACTTGCGCAAAATTCCGATGGACAGATGCCAAACACTTTGAAAACAAGCTGGCCGGAACGATAATAGTGGAAAGTAACCGTCGGAACTAACTATTATTAGTTTGTACCTGCCACGTTTTACGGATCGCGATTCCACTGAAGATCTTTTCTACGCGTCGTGTGAAGTCTTTGGCTGATGCACTACCGATGGCTCGCCACATACTTGGCCGTTATGGCGTAAAGAAAAGGGGGTTATTAATTATTGATATATTCCAAATTATGACACGTACATGTGGTCGCTTTAAATGTCATGAAGAGCGACGGAGATGACCGACATTTGATCAGATATGACGGGACTCCATCTCTTAGGATGTCCACATACATCTTGTAGTTGCCTGGAACGTGCCAGCGATCGAGTGGACCCTTGAATGCGTGTGAATATGCTCCATTATCGGTTTGCGGATGAAGCGAGGCGTTAGACAGGGAGTCTTGTTCTTTCACTGTGAGAATGGGCACAGCAGAACCTACAAAATCATTTCCTCCCTCAACAAATTTAGTGGACGTGTCTTTGCAAAATGAAAATCTTGGAAGGGGCTATTCCGCGGCCACATGGCCACGTTTCATATCGGAATCCTCGAGTAGCTGACACTTGATTATGAGTCCGTGCTTGTGTGGCCACATGCCGAGCAGCTGGCTGTGGTTTAGACCAAAGTGAGTCCAAAGAATTTGGCAAATTTACGCCGGGAATTCGGCTTACCCTTGAACGCTCGGTGGTGGAGGCTTAGCATCCAGGGAAAGTCAGCATAATCGGCACCTAGAAGTTGGGAATGTACCACTGCAAGCTAACTCTGTGTTTAACTCCCGATGTAACCATCAATTAGTAGCAATGATTGACACCCTGGAAAGACGTTTTTGTCAGTTAACACAACCGTAGTCGTACTTGACTTGAAGTTGTCA
>JBBPJU010000959.1:0-15501 GCA_038088875.1 Austroboletus festivus
ACCCTTTTCAAGCATATTCAGACTTTGGAGCAGGACTGTGGAGGGAGACTTATGCATCAGACCTGCATGTTTTTCTGGCCACAGGGAATACTTACTGCCCTGCTATTAGTATGCCCTAGGGAGATGGCTTGCTGGCCATCAAGTCTTTGGACAAAGCAGTAAAGTAGCTGCATCCTAGATTTATATAAATTCAGCGTCACCTGGATTCATGAATGACTCAAAGATACCTAACAGAAATCAATCTGACTTTTCACATCTACATTATTGGCTACTGAGCAAATGAGTGGCAATCTAGGGATGCCTTTGTTCATACGTGGTAGAGTACAAACATTGTACAAGTAATGTGTTGACCAGGGTAGTAAACACTGAAGTGGTTAACCAAGTGGTAAATCAACAATGATGTAAACAATATGGTAAAGTACAACATTTGACTGAAGAAACTTAGTAGGTCGAGACCATGATTTTAAGATCACTCGGATTGCATGCTGCTCCCATAAAGGAGTTCTGTAGAGAGCTCATCTCAGCCATGGGGGCAAATATACATCCAGAGAGTAGCGTTACACATTTCACGCTAGGGAAAACTTTCATTGATGGTGCACAATATTGCTGAGTGATATGAGCCAATCGATACGCACATTGGAATGGCATCACTTACTAAAATTTCTTCATCCTCTTCTGTGGACGTATCAAAGGCAGCAGCTAATCTGAGTTGAGTAGCCCCATATGTCCGCACTTCATACTTTGGCAGGATTAGGCTGCCCTTGGGAACAACTGATATTGACCCCTGTGGGTTGATCGGCCATGAGGATGTGGGGCTGAAACAAGGTCAATCAATTGCTCTCACATCAGACCAAACTCATGTCGCGATTGCAGACCATTGTGGTTTCCCCCTTGTCGCAACTCTGAGAGGTGCAATGGCACCATACTCCAAGGCATCTACAGTAAGCGATCATAAAGCTCGTATCCCCATCTCACCTAGGCCATTGCTAGCCTCATTTAGTACTTGGGCCACTGCCTCAAGATTTTGTCTCTCCTGGTCCTCACCCATTGCCAGAAGAATACAGATGTGTCAACCCAGCCATACTTTGGGTTTACCTTCCCAGGTTAGCTTTTTTTTTTCAATGTCATCTATTCGATTTCACACAAAAGGTCACTTAGACTTCGAATGATGTGCACAGGGTAATTCGGGAGCTTGCCCACATTACACATAAGATAGAGTGCGAACTTCGCAAGATTGATGCCATACTTGGTGATATGGACAATGAAGCTATATTTGCAACTTCTGAGTCACCTGATCCAGTCACCAATGATGTTTTGATGATCGATGTTTTCTATAACCCAGGGGTGAGTATACAATTCATTGGAATCGCATCAGCTGTCTTGTCCTGATCATCTCCCAATTAGGTCAGTGCTAGCTTCAGCTTCACATGCTTGGTGATGGGCTGTCTAGCTGGCTATCTGAAACTCCTGAAGGACTGGATTAGTTCTGCTTTACTTCGCCCACTACCTCACCCGTGCAAGTTAGGTGCATTCCCCATAGGTGGGGGTAACTGTATGCCCGGAGAGTGGAAGCAGCCTGCTCCACCTCTAATTTAGAATTGTGACTGTGACTGTACATAGAGTAAAAATATGAAGTAGAGGAAAAGGAAATCTGATTGTAATCGTGATCACCCATAGTTTCAAAACTCAAATACGAAGGGAACATGGGGTGTGTTTAAATGCTTACCCTAGCAACAACCAACTGTACATCACCCAAGGGTGTGTTGATTTAGCTCTAGAAATGGAGCTCCATGGGATCCTCGGTGAGTATTGATTGTTGTCATTGTGAATGTCTGACTGATCGTGTTCATCTCATGATGACGAACATGGATTATAGAGACCAAGATGACCAATTTTCGTTCGACATCAACTGTAATGACATGTAGGTTCCTTTCTGACTGGTAACATGGTCAGCCTACAAGCAACCTTGCTCACCCGGTTTGCTTGGAAACCACCCATAGATTGGAGACATGAATGAGTCACACTGGATCCATAGTACCTCAGTGCTGATATTTTGTCACCCTTCGTGCATGTATAAATTGTCCCCGTTCCTGTCTCTCGATCTCACATTGGGTCCCAACCTTGTGTCTTCTACACGAACAGTGGACACCATTATTGGCGAAGACAATCTTGCAAGTGGTCAGTTGGCTGAGAGTTTTCTTTGCTTCTGCTCTGTTGATTATGCCTTTAAAGATGGCAAAGGCAATGATGCATAATGATTGATTCAAGTAGCCTTATATCATCATGAACTAGGTGTTGTGCACCATCCTTTCCATCCACTTCGTCGTAGCTTATACAAGGCCGTGGTGTCTTTGATTGGCAATCTCAATGGCTTTACGAGCTTGCTGGATGGTAATTAATGCCTCAATACAACA
The DNA here is from genome assembly GCA_038088875.1 of Austroboletus festivus. Lineage (NCBI taxonomy): Eukaryota > Fungi > Basidiomycota > Agaricomycetes > Boletales > Boletaceae > Austroboletus > Austroboletus festivus. The sequence continues at coordinate 2,415 of JBBPJU010000959.1, forward strand.
TGGAGTGCAACAAGGCTCAGGCGTGTGTGTGATATGAGGTGATATGCTCCTGTTAGCAGGTTCAGCATTGGCACCACTGGCAACACAGACACCAAGCGGTCCATAAATGCTTGCCCTAAATGCTTGCCCCAGCAGTAACCCACTCTGTATGCCACTCTACTTAAGGTACACCTATGATGAAAGTCATGTGACCTAATCACTGAGCACTACTTAAGTCTTGCGCTTTCTCATAAGTAACTCTTCCTCTTTCACCCACAACCATGTAGTCCATTGTTAGAAGTACCCCATCAGGACCATAATTTTGGCCATGATGTTATTTATGTAGTAGTATACACCTGGTGGAAACAAAAAGGCTGCCTCTCCCTCTTCCAAGCCTCCAAGTACAAAAAAGAACAGCCCAAGGGCGAAGAGGCAGATGGTGAAAATAATAAGCCCTCATATATGTATTTACACCTTGCGTCAGAATACAATAGGAGGGACTAAGCCACTATGTAGGCACTCAACGCCTGTTAGGTTAACTGGGTAGGTACCATCTATCGATCATTATGTGAAGAACAATAACTCTATCACCTAGGCATCCAGTGTTCTGGCATGTTGCGATGCTGTTGGGGCTGTTAAGCAGCAGGCACTGAAAAGAATAAGCCCTCATGTATGTTCTTTCACTTTGCATCTGAATACAAAAGGCGAAACTGAACTGCTGTATGTAGGCACTCAAAGCTTGTCAAATCGACTGGGTAGGTGCCATATATCGATTGACTGTTATTGTCTTTGACTGGCATTGGCAAATATAAAAGTTCTCCTGAGTGGAAAATCATACAAAATTTTTCGAAATGACCACTCAACCCACCCAGTCTTCCATGCATTCCTACAACATATACAACATGCTCCATCATCGCACTCAAACTCCATAGATCTCTCACAAGCTCACACTAACCTGCCACACCAAAGGGGTCAATACACTAGCTATAAGTCCTTTGGGTTCATTGCTGCTCAGTGGAGGTAAGTCCTAATCATTTTATTCGTTTGGCAGCTCTCTGACACACCTGGTCATAGGAAACGATCGTCGTGTCGTCGTCTGGAATCTCTCCTCGGGCAAGATGATTCAAGAATTTTGCATCCCATCGGCTGGGTATATCTCTTGTCTTGTGTGGATTAAGCTCTCCGATCTTGATGAGGATGCTTTTGTGTTTGGCACATTGGATGGCAATATTCATTTGTATCAATGAGTTGATGACAGTCCGACATTCTCCTTCTTGTCTATCATGCTTGGGCATGATGGTGCTGTCGAATCTCTTGTGTGGGATGCCCATCATCGCCGACTTGCAAGCATGGGCTGGAGAGAAGTCCATGTTTGGAAGGTTGCCCTTGACCAAAGTATTGTGATTCCTTTCTATCTCCATCAAAGTTGACATCAGTGTAGAGTTGTTTCTTCCCTTCAACAATAATGTGGAGAAGCAACCCTATATCACTTGGTCAGTTCACTTTCATGATAATGGCACCAGCCTCCTTGTATCATATCTAGAGAGTGGATTTGTGTGAGTTGACAGTACCTGTCATGCACTGCGTGGACTACCCACAGAGGGCCACCCCTTTTCCTCATGAAGGGGATAGACCTTGGCTCAATGCCAACATTGCGACAGCCGCCTACAGAGGGAACCCAGATGGACGACATCAGTTCTGGAATGGAGAAGCAGAGGGAGCCACCTGGGGAGAGGTGCTCGAGCAGGAGGTGCAGGTATCTGGGTGGTGGAATATGCAAGCCCCACCTGCACTGCTAGAGGAGACTACACCCATGCCTGAGTGGCCTACCGATCCTGCATGGATGTGATGCATCCATGCCTAGATCTAGTTGTACGTCTTCCAATCCATTTCTTATCTTGTTATCTACAGAACACTATTTCCTTTATAATCACACCCTTACACTGGTGTGATCTTTATCTTCCCCCATTCCTCCTCTACCTATGCAATCCTCTACCCTATGGACAGTCCCCTACTTACCCATGACCGCTTATTATGGTCATGGCAGTGTTTCTTCCTCCTATAAATATTACTGCCTTGTACAGTAGTTCCTTAACTAGATCTATGTTTAATCTACATGGTATTTGGTTCAACGGCTCCCCCTATCAGTGAAGGTCGCCACAAGACTTACGACTATCCTGGACTTCTATCAGTCTCCTGTCTACTGTTGAGTGACAGCTGAATATAAGGGATTCTTTGTGTCTCGGATCTATATCCATAGATCACGTCACAGTACCTGTGTTTGGTGTTATTTGATGTTTTCATCCTCCAACATAGTCATTGCTACTCAATTGATCCATGGGATTTGAAATGGAAAAAGAAGACAAACGGTCGGATGTATGGTCTCTCTATCTTTCCTATATAATCACAATTAAGTCGGATACAACCCAGTCTCCGTTGTATTGCAAAAGTTGTGGGTATCTTTCCTTTGCCTAGCTGAATGGTGTCAGACTAGGCACAAATATCAAAGGTGGGCATGTATAGGACTCTAACCTTCATAAAAACAGTTTGTAACCCACCCTTCGACTGTTTGCTTCATGGTTTTTGGATGGCAAGATGTTCCCGAGCCAGATGAATGACAAACGTCTGCCAGTCGGTCAGTGTTACGATTGCACTTTTCCAAGCCTTCATCTCCACTATTTATCAAAACGTTCTCACAGTCATGTGCCAGTCACATGATTACAACTATGCTTTCATCTCTATTTAACTCCAAGTCTTACTCTAAGCACTACGGATTGCTAGTCAATCCCTAATACTCAAGACTTAGTATTTTTCCGCTATCATGGGAAATACTTACCATATTTATCCTTAGAAGGGGGATCCCTCTAACGATCCCAATTATGCTAAAGTCACAACATATGTTGTCACAATTATGCCTCATGTGTGCAGCATGCTGCCACATCCATTTCACACCTCACTGAAGACGCATGTTGAACATGCAGAAACCTCAAGTATTTAATTACCGCAGGCTTCTACTTCTGATCTTCTTATCTATACCTGCTGGTAAACATTATGTTTTCATTTCCTTTTATATTTCATATTTAGGATCTAACCCTATTGGCGGATATGACCCGCCTTATCTATGACTCACCTTGACTCTAGATGGGTACAGGGTATATGCATTGCCTTGCACTGGTATGCACAGGTCTCATTTGATATTTATTATCAAACCCCTATGATTGGCTGCCACAAGTGGCACCACTTTCATTTCTCTCTATTATATTGATATATCTTAAGATTCATAGGTATTTACAAATATCTTAATATTTCTAAGTATTTCTATTGGATGTTCCTGTTATGGTAGAACCAAACATGTACATACACTAGAGTAGTATATAAAGACCCAGGAGCGCTAGACTGGATCCCCAGTTTAGTGGTCTTGGAGATTTCCCTCTCTAAAGGCCTTAAAGAAGAGGTCACTAAGTTGTTGTGACCAAAGCTTCACAGTGAGGACACTAGTGCTCAAGGCATTAGATCTCATTGTTATTTATCAAGGAAGCATCAAGAACTCCTTCCGTCTAATCCCTGTGGTTTTTATCACCGACAGCAGCTCTGGTTGGTTGGTTAGAGATACAACTCTCTATTGAGGTTGTTTCAGTCAGTAGAGATATATCATTGCTGGAGGAGATACTCACCCAAATCTCCTCATACTCGCTAGGTAGCCAGCCAAGCTTTTCCTGTAAGTTATATCCCCCATGGTTAATCCTTGATACCTCCCCTCGAGGCTTGAATATCAAAACCTTAGATAGTGTGGTGGTGGGGGCTGTGCTGGCCAGTTCTGGGTGATGTACGATGATTGGTACCTCAGCATCTTCACGAGGAAATATTTGGTGTTGAGTCAATGGTGGAGGAGAGATGGCATATTTAGGGAAGAAAGTGGAGCGGGTGGTAAGAGGGGTGAAATGTCAGTGGTATATCCAAGGCACTTTGACTTTAGGCATTTCAAGACGATGCACGACCCAGCTAGCTGCGACTTTATACAGGACATCAACAACAATGGTGGTTGGAACGTTGACATGCACTCAATTGTTGTATTACCATTACTATAGAGATTATAGTACTACGGAGTTACAGATGCTATTCGTGTTATAGGTACCATTGAATATGCACTCGCTATCGGGTGGTGGGTCACGTGCTTGAAATCACGGGCACCATTTAGGCCACTTTTTTCTCAGGATATCTTCTTCTATTATATGTTCGGCCGTGCCATGTAGTTGTAGAATACAATATGTAACTATATATGTAACTGTGTGCAGCGTCGTCATGGGGTGCCACTGTGCCAACAAAAAGACATGCCTGTCGATGAGTTGTCCGATTCATCACACCACTACCACAGAAACAAAAAAACCTGGTTTGAATTAAATTAATGGTATATCTAGAATAATGATCTATTGTGCTACCCTATGCACTTATCCAATGATAAAGGCCTATTGGTTAAATGGCTGGCTGGTATGTGTTCAATCACACTACTTTATTGTATATTGGCTAAAACTAGGTGTACATATTTTGCATTTTGATATCCTTTTGTTCTGCTATCAATATTTAAGCCTCGCAAGTCACAAGTGCAGGAATCGTTTCAGTATCACAACCCACGCCATCCTTATGGTAAAGTGACAAGTGGTTTGAATTTTGTTTCTGAATTCATTCACTTATTGATCGCCCTTGTCAGCATCACCCTGGGCCTCTGATGACCCCCTCCATCACAAAGCAAAAGAATGCTCTTCATCTAAGATCGCTCGATCAAGTTGCTACAAGAAGAGATGTGCGTACACAATACACTAATCCCTGTTCTTTTCTCATTTTCTTCGTTTCTCACAGTGACCATTCTGGAGAATGGTGGAAAGCATTTTGTCTTACTTGTTTGCCATTGCCTTGCTTGGTCTTGCTTTGAAGGCAGCAAGCTGGGGGGTTAATACCATTGCTAGCGTGCTCTTAAGTCCACACTGCCCTTGTGCCCCTCAATGAGCACACTGATCGGACCAGTGGTCAGGGTGCTAAGAGGCCACTAGGTGGACCACTCAATCAAATTGCTGTACATATTGAAAATCTATGTATGAATAAGACGGTGGCTCATATCCAACATATGGATGCTTCCTATATATTGCACCCAGACTCAATGTACACACTTACCTCATAACCAAAATTTGATGCCAAATAAATAAGCAGAACATTATGCAGCATGGTTATGGGGAGTATATACAACATTTGTTTCCTAAATATACAGTGAAAACATTTTCTTTTTAAAACTTATCTTTTGATAAGGCTTATTGTTCTCCCTTTGCCGCCATGAATATGAAATATTATCATTCTATTTTATTGTATTCAAACTCTTTCAAAAATAAATAACACAAATAAACCCTTAATCTCAGGGACAATCTGTTAAACAATAAATCTAAGCATTGCTTGCTGGACTTTTCCGGTCCTGCCCCAAGTGTCAGTATCACTGTGTGCAATGCAACTTTGGGCATGCCGATGTCTGAGAGTGCATGTTCACACTCTGCCCAATCTGCTTCTGACGCGCCCCTGGCCACCCTCCATTCCGCTGCCCCTTTCTCACCACCCCTGTCTCTGCCACCTGCCCTGACTGCAGCGGCAACCACATCCTCTATTGGAGTTGCCCATACTACCACTGCCCCCACTGCCACCTCACCAATCCTGGCCATGCCAATGGCGATTGCCCCTCTCTCCGAGACCTTGCAGGGGCTGGAGAGTCTGATGGATGAATGGAATCATCCACTCTACCTGGACAGGGAAGGTAATGTTATGGAATGATGGAGGAGGCCTCCGACTCCATACCCCTTGGAACTGGATGCCCTGTCTTTTTCCTTCTTCGGGGGAGGGCTAATGGACATAGAGGACAACTTCAACAGGAGAACTGAGTGGGGAAGCTCACTTGAGCTGTGGAACAGGTCACCACCCCTGCCTGACAACCAGGAGAATGTACTCCCTGGACAGGAGGAGTGGTACATGTCATGCACTGTGTGGATTACCTGTGGAGGGCGACCCCTTTCCCTCATGAAGGGGATTGACCATGGATCAATGCCAATATCGCCACGGCTGCCTATGGAGGGAATCTGGACGGACGATATCAGTTCTGGAATGGAGAAGCAGAGGGAGCTACCTGGGAAGACATGCTCAATCAGGAGGCGCTAGTACCCGGATGGTGGAACATGCCAACCCTGCCTGCGCTCCTGGAGGAGACCACACCCACACCACAGTGGCCAGTTGACCCTGCATGGATGTGACGCATCCATATCTAGATCTCGCTGTATATACTCCAATCCGTCTCTTATCTCAGTTATTTTTAGGACTGTATTTCCTTTGCAATCGCACCCTTACACTGGTGTGATCTTCCCCATCCCCCATTTTCCTTATTACCTATGCTACCCTCAACACTATGGACAGTCCCCTACCTACCCATGATCACCTGTTATGATCATGGCAGTGTCTCCCTCCCCTATAAATATGACTGCCTTGTACAGTAGTTCCCTTAACTAGATCTATGTTTAATCTACGTGGTATTTGGTTTGACGGCTCCCCCTATCAGTGAAGGTCGCCGCAAGACTTAAGCCTATCCCAGACTTCTACCAGTCTCCTGTCTACTATTGAGTGACAGCTGAAAACTAAAGATTCTTTGTGTCTTAGATCTATACCTCTAGATTGCATCACAAAAGATCTAGTTGAACCTTTGTTCACTCCTTGTTCTACCAAGAAGAGTCTAGTGGGCCCAAATCCCCACTAGGGAAGTTCCGCCATCATTTACTCTGCTGCTGAACTCCCATCGGAGGGAGAAGAGAATCAGAACATTAACAACTCCTACCGAAACACCCCTATCCCCGATTCATCTCGAGACTTCGAATCGGAGGAAGCTCTACTTCTCCTAGCCATTATCACAACCCCTGACCCCATATGACCAGAACCTATCATTGCCCTTCTCAGAGCCTACCCGCACCTCCAGCCCTTAACACAGAAACTATTGCAGCCGACAGGAATCTAACTCCTGTTCCACCTAATACAGCTACATCACAACCAATAGCTGAGGATCTCGACCTAGACACAGACCCACCCATGTCTAGGTAGAAAACCAAGAAGCGAGCTGGACTGCCAATAGATTTCTCCGGAGATGGAGAAGACGCTCCATGGTGGATTATGACCATGAGCAATTATTTTAACATGAATGACGATATCTACACCTATGATCAGGATTGGATCAATACTGCCCTAAATAAGATGAGCAAAGGAAGGGAAAGAACGTTTTTGGAAGCATACTATAATCAGTATAAAAAAGGGACAATTCCAGATTCAGAAGGCTGGAAAAAGTTCAAGGAATGATTCCTTGAAGCATTCTCATCCAAAGAGGTCCACTTGGACCATAGGAGGAAGTTAGCTGCTCTGAAACAGAAGGATAAAGAATCCTTCCCTACAATAAAAGGATTGCAGGAATACATGCAGGACTTTCAGCTCTATGCTGGAAAAGCAAAGTTAACAGATGATGCTGCCCTGACGGAATGGTTTGTCAGGGGCCTTAACCCCTTAATTGTGGAAAAGGTCATAGGAATAAAGGAGCTGGAAACCCTTATGGACTGGATCAAAGCCAGTCACAAGCAGATGAGACAAATCAAATGAGTCAGAGATCTGAAAGGGAATCAATTCAAAGCCCAGACCACAGCACGAGACCCTAATGCTATGGATGTCGATGTCATCAAACTATCGCCGACTAATCAGGCCAAGCACATAAAGGAAAATCATTGCTTTATTTGTCACAAAGTAGGGTGCTCCACAAGGAATCATCCGCGGCCAGGAACATCTTCCCACCCCACCGGCAATAAGTTCCAAAAGAGGGAACAAACTAAGGAAATCTCTGATACCACCCCTGGATCATCGGCAATCACTGATTACATTAAGGTTCTCGGAACTAAAGACATCAAAGAGGAGGACATAATAAAAATCTTAAAGGAGGTCTACAAGGAACCTGTCTACCAAGGAGAAGAGGAGGAAGAAACCATTGCAAAAATCAGCACGGAAAAATTAAGGGCATGAGTGGCAAAAGCTAAGGGTTTTTAATCTGAAGAGCTCAGTCAGTGTGTAACTCTCCTATGATCTAGAATGTACAATCTACGGAATGAAAGTTAATTACAATCCCCATTCAAATACTTCCAGGAACCACTGAGATCAAAGCCCTAGTTGACAGTGGAGCAACAAATTGCTTCATTAACGAATCTATCACCCGCAAGTTGTGACTACCCCTCACTAAATTAAAAATCAGACAGGTTGCTATCAATGCTGACGACTCCTCCAACAAGGGAGGAGATATCACTCATAAAACCACTATCACCACATCCATCAGAGGAAGAAGAGAAACAAGGGATTACCTGGTGATCAGAAGTGGTAAAACCAACATGATACTCGGAATGAGCTGGCTAGCCAAACACAATCCAGTTATTGACTGGATCCACAGGGAACTAAAAGTGTGACGCGATCTACAGGTATAGATCTAAGACACAAAGAATCCCTAGTGTTCAGCTGTCACTCAACAGTAGACAGTAGACTGATAGAAGTCCGGGATAGGCTTAAGTCTTGTGGCGACCTTCACTGATAAGGGGGAGCCATTGAACCAAATACCATGTAGATTAAACGTAGATTTAGTTAAGGAAACTACTGTACAAGGCAGTCATATTTATAGAGGAGGGGGACACTGCCATGACCATAGTAGGTGATTATGGGTAAGTAGGGGACTGTCCATAGGGTTGAGGGTTGCATAGGTAATGGGGAAAATGGGGGATGGGGAAGATCGCATTGGTGTAAGGGTGCAATTGGAAAGGAAATATAGTCCAAGAGATAACTAAGATAAGGAATAGATCAGAACACGTACTGCTGGGTCTAGGCATGGATGTGTCACATCCATGCAGGATCGGTAGGCCACTCAGGTGTGGATATAGTCTCCTCTAGTGGTACAGGTGGGGTCTGCATGTTCCACCATCCTGGTACCTGCGCCTCCTATTCGAGCACCTCTCCCCAGGTGGCTCTCTCTGCCTCTCCATTTCAGAATTGATGCCTCCCGTCTGGGTTTCCTCCATAGGCTGCTGTTGCAATATTGGCATTGAGCCATAGTCTATCCCCTTCATGAGGAAAAGGGGTGGCTCTCTGCAGATAGTCCATGCAGTGCGTGACAAAAAGGAGGAAAAAGGAGTCCCGACCCGGAGGAACAGAGGTACCTAATCAAGTACCTAACCACTAATTTGGCTGAAGAACCAAATGAGGAAGTCCTTATCAGATGCTGTACTGAGGATATGGAAGAAGTCAATAAGCTCACAATATCTATGGACCTAGCCTGAAAAGAGCAGAAAGACAACATAACCCTACCAAAGAAATTCCAATGGTATTATATGATATTCTCAGAAGAAGCTACAACTACGCTCCCCCATAAAAGGACCTATGACCACCATATTGATCTTCTTCCCTCATTTACCCCTCGACGAGCAAAGAACTACCCCCTGAAGCCTGCAGAAAGTTCATTGAAGAACATTTAAAATCCAGAAAAATCCAACCATTAAAATCTCCTCAGGCATCCCCATTCTTTTTTGTCGATAAAAAGGATGGCAAACTCCGACCCTGTCAGGACTACCGATACCTGAACGAGCACACCATCAAAAATGCTTATCCTTTACCCCTGATCAGAGATCTAATCGACAAACTCAGGGGGTCACATATCTTCACTAAGATGGACGTAAGATGGGGATACAACAATGTGTGGATTGTATCGGAAGACAGATGGAAAGTGGCTTTTATCACTCTGATGGGTTTGTTTGAACCCACGGTAATGTTCTTTGGACTATGCAACTCCCCAGCCACCTTCCAAGCTCTCATAGATGACATCTTCGCAGATTATCTAGCCAAAGGATGGCTGATAATATACATGAATGACCTCCTCATCCACTCTCCAGATCAGAAAACCTACAACGAAAGAACCAGGAAGGTTCTGGAATGCATGATGGAGCACAAACTCTATCTTAAACTGGAAAAGTGCTTCTTTGACACCAAAACAACAGAGTACCTAGGAATGATTATCTCCAAAGGACACACAGAGATGGACCCAGTAAAGTTAAAGGTGATCAGGGAATGGAACCCCCCCATATCAGTTAAAGGAGTTTGCTCCTTTCTGGGGTTCTGCAACTTCTACCAGAAATTCATAGAGGGATTCTCCACTAAGGCATGCCCCCTTATCAAATTAACCAAAAAGGAAATCAAATGGCAGTGGATGGAATCCCAAGAAGTTGCGTTCCGAGAATTACAAAAACAGTTCTTAAAACAACCGATCCTATCAATACCAGACTCAACAAAGCCTTTTTTTGTTATGATGGATGCATCCCTCGTAGGGATGGGCAGAGTATTAATGCAGAAAGATGTCAACGGGGACATGCACCCATGTGTATTCCGCTCCAGTACCCTATCTCTGGCGGAGTGGAATTACGACATTTATGACAAGGAACTCTTGGGAGTCATCCACGCCCTGGATGATTGGCAACATTACCTAACCGGAACCAATTATCCAGTCACCCTCCTAACAGATCACAAGAACCTTCTGTACTTCAAGGAGGCCCGGAAACTTTTCCGAAGGCACGCACGGTGGCAATTATTCCTGCAGGAATATGACCTTATCTTTCACCATCTTCCCAGGACCCAGATGGGCCTAGCAGACGCCCTGTCCAGACTCCCAAATCCAAATCTGTCTGACGACAACACGGAACTCCAACTGCTCCCTGACGAATTATTCACCAAGCAAATCGACATCTTCCTAAAAGAGAAAATCAAATCTTCCTCCAAAAAAGATCTGCTAGTCCTGGATGCACTCCAACACATGTACAAGGAAAATCACATCCCCGACAAATCTCACCCCTCGGACTGGTCATATGAGGGAGGACAACTGTACTTCCGCCACCGACTCTACATACCCTCCAAAGCCCGGAAAGACTTGGTCCACTCTGTCTACTCCTCCGCTGCAGGAGGACATGGAGGACAACACCAAACTATCCAACTCCTATCCAGGGACTACTGGTGGCCGGGACTCTCCACATTCATCAGAAAATACATTGCTGGCTGCCCCATCTGCCAACAAAACAAAAATATAAATAACCCGTCTCACCCCCTCTTGGTACCAATTCTGGCCACTAGTCCCCACCCATTCCATACCATATCCATGGATATAATCATGGACCTTCCCCCTTCTCACAGATCAGACTCTATATTTGTTATGGTGGACCATGGACTTAGTAGGGGGGCAATTTTCATCCCTACAATGAAAACGGTAGATGCAGCCGGAGTAGCAGAGCTATTTTTCAAATTCGTATTCCCCAGATTCGGCCTACATTCCAAGGTAATCTCCGACAGAGGCCCCCAGTTTGCATCCACGTTCGCCAAAGAACTGGCCAGACTTCTCCAGTATGACATCACTCTCTCTACTGCCTATTACCCCCAGACCAATAGGAAAACAGAAAGAGTCAACCAAGAGCTGGAAATGTACTTGAGAATATTCTGTCAAGGACAACAAGACCTATGGAGCAAACTACTCCCGATGGCCAAATTCAACCACAACTCCTCCACTCACTCCGCAACAAAATAGTCCCCTTTCCATCTGATAATGGGATATGAACCCAGAGCATATTCAGCAATCAGAAAAACACTAAACCCAAACTTGGAAAGCCGTCTGAAATCGCTTGAACACACTCGGGATGAAGCTTTAGCTGCGATCACCAATGCCCAACAGTTCACCCATGCCCTCCCAAAGTTCAAACCATAGAAGAAAGGCAACAAAGTATGGCTATCCAACAAGAACCTTAAAACCCCCTATCCATCTAAGAAGCTTGGCCCAAAAAGGGAAGGACCCTTCCCTATCACGAAAGTACTCTCACCCATGACGTATCAATTGGATTTACCCTCAAACTGGAAAATCCATAATGTATTCCATGCTTTCCTTCTTTCCCCATTCATCCAGAATGACGAATATGGGATCACCGGAATGCCACCTCTGCCTAAGATCATAGGTGATGAAGAGGAATACAAGATAGAATGCATCTGCAATCACAGAGGACATCCAGGACACAGGTCCTATTTAGTCCAATGGAAAGGATACTCTACATCTAAGAACACTTGGGAACCTGTAGGCAACTTCACCCACACCAACGAAACACTTGCAGCATATAAAAGAAAGCACAAAATATGATCAATGATAAAGAACCCCACCGAACACTACTCCTACCAATAAACCCACCTACTAGTCACATTGCCAGCCAGCGACAGTTGCTCAGCCCATGAGAGTCAGTGTACTCAAAACTGGTAGCACTGTTCATCCTGTGTTGCTCAGCCCATGAGAGCCGGTGCACTCAAAACTGGTAGCTTCACAAGAATGAATCCCTCTCTGCTGGCAAACCCCCTCGGAAACCAGGTGGTCCCCCTGAGGCTATCCCCAACATCCCATCCACCCCAGTCTCCAGAAACCCACTGTCATTACGCCCCACCAACCACCCCTTCCCCTATTCATACCATGGTCACTGATCGGCTGATCTCTCGACATCCGCTCACCCGGATTGTTCGATTTTATTACCACTGGACTCGGCTCGCCAAGGGCTCTCCAGCCGTACCGCTATCTCCCAGATCCGACCATTTCTTGGGAAGTTACACCCCCTCCCCCTCCTCCAACACTCTGAAAATTGATCCGATGATTCCTCGACATCCACTCACCCAGATCGTTCGAAACGACCACCGTTGGAATCTCCTCATCAAGGGTTTTCTGTCCGTGCCATCATTTTTCTATTTGGACCCTAAGTTGGTCGAAATCCACCACCCCTAGCCATTACCCCAAGAATGCAACTACCTTGGAATAGTAGATCCCTAACTAGATCTATTTCCACCTGTGCTAGGAACCCCCATCCTTTTCACCACTGTTACTTCCCACCCCCAGGAACATAAGGCAATAGGTTGTTGTCTTTGCTGGAGCTCAGACCTTGACAGGGAGCTAATATCATGATTTGAGTGGCATTCACTACCCTTGGATGATTACCCCGAGTTCAGA
>JBBPJU010000960.1:0-15497 GCA_038088875.1 Austroboletus festivus
TAGACCTCCCTTGAGGAGTCCCTACTTCCCTCCATAATTCCCTGTTACCTCTTATCCATGATCCCTTGACGTTCTTGTAACTCTCCTACTCCATGAATCTATCTCATACCCTGCATCCTCGTCGTCCGACTGTCTCGGAACCTCTGCCTGTCATTTCTCTGAAAACCCCTGATCTTCAGCAATGCCTCTGATTGCCACTTTGCTGAAGCTCCTTCCATTCTGACCATCGGTGATGTTCCTCCATTACCCCTTCCCTCGTCGCATCACCGTACCCCCTTGATTACTGATGGCCCTTCTACTCCTGACCTCCTATCGTCCAGCCATCCCTTTACATGAACCCGGCAGCATCCTCTGCCCTCCATGACTATGGCGATATCCATCACGCCCCCGGATCCCTGGTGATGTCCTCCTTCGTCGTCCATCACCATTCCCCTTGTCTACCCCTAGAACTTACCTTTGCTCTTCCCTTCCCCTCCACTCTCCGTCTCCGTATAGGGATACAAGGGCTACGCTTGGACCTACCTGGTACAAGCGTAACAGAAAGACCTCCCCTCCACTACCACTGACAATGACGAACTCCTCCTTCTCCCCGATAACCTCTTTGTACGAGGAATAGACCTTGCCCTCCAGGAAAAGATTACACACTCTTCCACAACAGACCCCCTAGTTTTAAAAGCCCTCCAACACCTCAAAGACGGAGTCACCGCCCCCCTTCCCCGCTCCTCCCCAAAGGATTGGTCATTCACCAATGGAAAACTATATTACTAACACCATCTGTACATCCCCGAATCCTCCCGACACCCTCTGGTACATTCCCTCCACAACTCAGTAATCAGGGGCCACAGTGGTCAATATAAGACTATCCAGACTCTTTCTAAAGACTATTGGTGGCCAGGAATGATGGCCTTTGCATGCCAATACATCACAGGATGCCCTACCTGCCAGGCAAACAAAGTGCTCACCCACCCAGTTACACCCCCCCTCACCCCTATTCCCACCACTGCCACCCGCCCCTTCCAACATATCTCTATGGACCTCATCACTGACTTACCCCCAAGCAATGGATCTGATAGCATTCTGGTCATGGTCGACCATGGGCTTACTCAGGGGGTAATTTTCATCCCAACTAATAAAACTGTGTCAGCAGAAGGAATAGTGTCCCTCTTCCTACAACACATATTCAAACGATTCGGCCTACACAACAAAGTAATCTTGGATAGAGGACCACAATTCACCTCTGCCTTTGCCAGAGAACTGGCATGACTACTCGAATATGATGTAGCACTCTCCACTGCCTATCATCCACAAACTGACGGAGAAACAGAATGTGTAAATCAGGAATTAGAAAACTACCTATGCATCTACTGTTCCAACCTACCCCACAAATGGACAGAACTCCTTCCCATCACAGAATTCCACCACAACACTACTATCCATTCAGCAACCAAACAATCCCCATTTTACACAATAATGGGATATGAACCATGATCCTATCCTCCCCTAGGAAACACCTTTATCCCCGCCACAGAAAACTGTCTGAAAATAATAGAAAACGCCCGAGAAGAAGCCAAGGCCGCCCTTATCTTATCTCAACAAAATATGACGAAGAAAACCCAATCAAACTTTAAACTGTGGAAAATAGGAGACAAAGTTTGGTTATCAAACAAAAACCTAAAAATACTGTATACCTCCCGAAAGCTTGCTCCAAGAAGAGAAGGACCCTTCGAAATCATTAAAGTTCTCTCCCCTCTTACATATCAACTGAAGTTACCACTAACCTGGAAGATTCATGATGTGTTTCATGCTTCTCTTCTCTCCCCATTTACCCAGACGGAAGAGTATGGAGCTCCGTTTACCAAACCACCCCCAATGGAGATAGATAATGAAGAAGAGTATGAGATTGATCAGATCGTGAACCATAGAGGACCTCCCACCCGGCAACAATACCTAGTCCACTGGAAAGGATATCCCTCTTCGGAGGATACTTGGGAAAAAGAAAACAACTTCACTAATGCAGATGAAACATTAAAAGCCTATAAAAACCAACACACTCTCTAACATGCATTCCAAACAACCTTCCGTATACACCCCATTCCACCGCTTCTCTTTAAAACCCCAGAAAAATCCCAGACTTATTCGAAAATTTTCCCATATCTCTATCTTTGTCCCTGGACGACGAGTACACTTCAATCAGATACACATCGAAGAACACTCATTCTATTGTGACATCCCTTACTGCCCTTATCACACTTCTCCCTGGTGATCTCCCACGGTGGTGTATTCTAACCAAACCCACATTGATCCACTTTGTGCTAGCCGACCTTATCTCTATAACTCCGTCATCCCCACCATTTTTCCTGTTAATATGAACATTTACCTTTCTTCTGTTTCAGACATTTATATTTTAGATACTTTACCAATTTCTGAACAACGACAACTCTACGCCCTCTTCCTTGATACCCCCACTACTCTCGAACATCTCCTCAACCACGATGATCTACAGTTCCCTTCCCCCCTCCTCATGACCATCTTCTCCTACAGAAGTCACGCTGTGGTCTGAAATGTGGCAGCCATATCTCCCGACTTTCCCAATAATGCTACAAACACCCTTGAGGAATCCATTGAGCACATACTGGACACCCTCCACCACCTCAACTTTGACAGGACAATCGGGTCCCTCCCCGCCATCCCCTTACTCAACTTCGTCAAACAAGTGTTCCAGGAACAGCCTCAGTTTATTCGACTCAGAGGATATCGCTCAGGAAGATATTATAGAAGTATCATCTGAGCTAGCACTGGGAATTTCGCTGATGCAATTATCTCGGCTAACCAGATCCCCCCTCTCCCACACCACGGCCCAAGCGGAAAGAATCCTCGTTCCAGAACATCTCTTACCGGCTCATCTCCAGAGTCGTCTGATGAAGGACAGGGAACCCTCCCCATGCCACCCCTCCTCCAAGATAGAATCACCAGTCCCTCTGTCCCAGCTCAACACCTGGCACCTGCAGGCCCTTATCCAACACTTCACTGTAGACGATGTAAAGGAACAGACCACGTCATCACCGCATGCCGAAACTATACTTGCCCCTATTGTCACAACCTCACCCCAGGACATGGTCCTCACCATTGCCCAGAACAACCCCACTCCCCTGGGTCGGAGAACGAGGACGGATCTATGGCGTCAATCGGGGTTTCAGCCATATGACGGAGGTAATGTTATGATCTCTGCTAGAGATTCTCTTGGTCACAGGAAGGATTGCTTTTGTACTACTTGCTGGCTTTGGATGGGGAATGGATATGATGTGGATGTGTTGGACCCTCCTCCTGAGGAGGAACCAGCGTGGCCAGTAGCAGACGAGTGGTGAAGAAGTCATGGGTTGAAAGTTACTCAGACAGACCCCTCTTTTTTCCTTTTGATACCCAAAAGCTGAGTTCCTACTTTCGCCTCAGTATTGGGGACATTTTAGGTCATTGATCTACTTCAGATCTTCTGTTAATGACCTCTCCGTTGTTGTACCAATATTTCGGCTCTCCTCATGGAGGCCTCATTGTCTTATCTTCCATTTCCCTATTCCAGTATGTTGGGCATCACCAGCCCCTTTTTATTTACCATATCTTCGGACTACCTCATTTCTTGCCTCATGTGAGGTGTAGCATTTGTGGATCTCGATCTGCAATGCCTCTTCCTTTCCATAATAGGGATCTATACCTTAGGGGATCACTATAAATACAGTAGCCATCTGTACTTGTAGCCTTAGCTAGATCTACGCAATCACAAGTGTGGTGTCTAGTTTCCTCAGTGTGAAAGAGTCACTGCAGCGCATACCTTTGGATTTCTACTAGTCTTCATGCTACTATTGAGTGCATGCTGCGGTAAAGGATCAGACTAGGTGTCACGCTTGTCCAGCGTAACAGGGATGGGGTGGTTTCGGTGTTATGCTGGACAAGCATGACACCTAGTCTGATCCTTTATCGCAGCGTTCACTCAATAGTAGCATGAAGACTAATAGAAATCCTGAGGAGATCGCTGCAGTGACTCTTTCACACTGAGGAAACTAGACACCACACTTGTGATTGCATAGATCTAGCTGAGTCTACAAGTACAGAGGGCTACTGTATTTATAGTGATCCCCTAAGGTATAGATCCCTATAGTGGAAAGGAAGAGGCACTGCAGATTGAGATCCACAAGTGCTGCACCTCACATGAGGCAAAGAATGAGGTAGTCCAAAGATAAGGTAAATGAAAAGGGGCTGGTGATGCCCGATATACTGGGATAGGGGAATGGAAGATAGAACAATGAGGCCTCCATGAGGAGAGCCGGAATAGTGGTACATCAATGGAGAGGTCGTTGATAGAAGATCTGAAGTAGATCAACGACCTAAAGCATCCCCAATACTGAGGCGGAAATGGGAACTCAGCTTTTGGGTATCAAAGTGAAAATGAAGGGTCTGACTGATCGACTTTTAACCCACTAAATCATCACCACTCATCTGCAACAGGCCACTCTGGTTCCCCTTCTGGAGGAGGATCCAACACGTCCACATCGTATCCATTTCCCATCCATAGCCAGCATGTGGTACAGAAACAGTCCTTCCTGTGACTGAGATAATCTCTGTCAGAGATCGTAACATTACCTCCGTCATATGGCTGAAACCCTGATTCACACCATAGATCTGTCCTTGTTCTCTGACCCAGGGGAGCAGGGTCGCTCTGGGCAATGGTGGAGACCATGTCCTGGGGTGGTGAGGTGACAATGGGGGCAGGTGTAGTTTCGGCAAGAAGTGATGGTATGGTCTGTTCCTTTGCATCGTCTGCAGTGAAATGCTGGATAAGGGACTGAAGGTGCCAGCTGTCAAGCTGGGATAGGGGGACTGGTGATTCTATCCTGGAGGGGAGGGGATACGGGGAGAGTTCCTTGTCCTTCATCAGATGAGTCCTGAGATAAAGTGGTAATAGATGTTCGGGGATGAGGATTCTTTCCACTTGGGCCATGGCATGGGAGAGGGGGGACTCGGTTAGCCAAGATAATCACATCAGCGAAATTCCCAGTGCTAGCTCAGATGATACTTTGATAATATCTTCCTGAGCAATATCCTCTGAGTTGAATAAATTGGGGCTGTTCTTGGAACACTTGTTCAACAAAGTTGAGCAATGGGATGGCAGGGAGAGAGCTGATGGTTCGGTCGAAGTTGAGATGATGGAGGGTGTCCAGGACATGCTTGATGGATTCCTCAAGGGCATTGGTAGTGTTGTTGGGAAAGTCAGGTGATGTGGCTGCCACATTTTGGACCACAGCGAGACTTCTATTGGAGAAGATGGTTGTGAGGAGGGGGGAAGGGAACCATAGATCATTGTGATTGAGGAGATGTTTGAAAGTGGTGGGGGTATCGAGGAAGAGGGCGTAGAGTCGTCATCGTTTGGCAATGGGTAAGGTATCTAGAATATAAATGTCCAAAACAGAAGAAAGATAAACATTCATATTGATGGGGAAGATGGTAGAGATAATGGAATTGTATAGATAGGGTTGGCTGGCGCAAAGCAGATCAATATGAGTTTGGTTAGAATATGCCACCATGAGAAGTCACCAGGGGGAAGTGTGATAAGGGCAGTATGGGGTGTCACAGTAGAAGGAATGTTCTTCGATGTGAATGCAATTGAAGTGTACTCGTCATCTGGGGATGAAGATGGAAATGTGAGAAAATTTTCGAATGAGTTTAGGGTTTTTATAGGGTTTCAAAGAGAAGCGATAGAATGGAGTGTAAATGGTGGGTTGTTTGGAATGCATGATGTTAAAGAGCATGTTGGTTTTTATAGGCTTTTAATATTTCATCCACATTGGTAAAGTTATTTTCTTTTTCCCAAGTATCCTCTAAAGAGGGATATCCTTTCCAGTGGACAAGGTATTGTTGCTGGGCAGGAGGTCCTCTATGGTTCATGATCTGATCAATCTCGTATTCTTCTTTATTGTCTATCTCCATTGGAGGTGGTTTGGTAAATGGAGTTCCATACTCTTCCGTCTGGATAAATGGGGAAAGAAGGGAGGCATGGAATATGTCATAAATCTTCCAAGTTAGTGGTAACTTCAGTTGATATGTAAGTGGAGAAAGGACTTTAGTGATCTTGAAGGGTTCTTCTCTTCTGGGTGGAAGCTTTCAGGAGATATACAGTATTTTTAAATTTTTGTTGGATAGCCAAACTTTATCCCCTATTTTCCATGGTTTAAAGTTTGATTGGGTTTTCTTTATCATGTTTTGTTGAGATAAGATAAGGGCGGCTTTAGCTTCCTCTTGGGTGTTTTCTATCATTTTTAGGTGGTTTTCTGTGGCGGGGATAAAAGTTTTTCCTAAGGGGGGGTAGGAGCATGGTTCATATCCCATCATTATGCTGAATGGGGATTGTTTGGTTGCAGAGTGGGTGGTAGTGTTGTGG
The DNA here is from genome assembly GCA_038088875.1 of Austroboletus festivus. NCBI lineage: Eukaryota > Fungi > Basidiomycota > Agaricomycetes > Boletales > Boletaceae > Austroboletus > Austroboletus festivus. The sequence goes on from JBBPJU010000960.1 coordinate 6,431, forward strand.
TGGAATTCAGCAATGGGGAGGAGATCAGTCCACTTGTTGGGTAGGTTGGAACAGTAGATTCGTAGATAATTTTCTAACTCTTGGTTTACTTGTTCAGTTTCCCCATCAGTTTGTGGGTGATATGCAGTGGAGAGTGCTATGTCATACTTGAGTAGTCGGGCCAGTTCTCTTGCAAAGGCAGAGGCGAATTGTGGGCCTTGATCAGAGATTACTTTGTCATGTGGGCCGAATCTTTTAAATATGTAGTGTAAGAAGAGGAATGCTATTCCTTCTGTGGATACTGTCATGCATCAGGTGGAATATCCGCAGAGAGCCACCCCATTCCCCCATGAAGGAGACCGCCCCTGATTTAATGCCAACATCACCACTGCCGCCTATGGGGGAAACCTTGATATGCGACACCAGTTCTGGAATGGAGAGGCCGAAGGAGCTACTTGGGGAGAGGAGCCTTTGGGTGATGCAGTCCCAGGGTGGTGGAACATCCAAGCTCCACCCATTCACTTAGAGGAGACCACACCCATGCCAGAGTGGCCCACTGATGCTGCATGGATGTGATCGCACCCATGCCCATCCAATTCCTCAGTATGAATCTTATTCCTTATCTATGGACAACATTCTCTTTTCGATCACACCCTTACACTGGTGCGATCATTCCTTCCCCCACCTATGCCTATCTCTAGCAACCCTTCACCCTACGGACAGCCTTTCCTCTTATCTACGATCGCTTCTTATGGTCATAGTAGTCTTCCTTTCCCTATAAATAGCACTGCCCATGTACAGTAAAATCCTTAACTAGATCTACATTTAATCTACATGATATTTGGTTCAAACTGCCATTCCTAAGTGAGGAACACAGCAAGACTTACCATAACCATCCTGGACTTCTATCAGTCTCCTTTCTACTGTTGAGTGACAGCTGGAACATAGCAAGAACCTTTGTGCCTAAGATCTATATCTGTAGATCGTGTCACAAAAGATCTAGTTGAACCTTGTTCACTCCTTGTTCCACCAAGAAGAGTCTAGTGGGCCTCAATCCCCACTAGGGAAGATCCATCACAATTTACTCTGCCACTAATCTCCCATCTGAGGGAGAAGAAACCAATAACATTGACAACTCCTATCGAAACCACCCCATCTCCAATTCGTCTTGAAGACTTCGAATCGGAGGAAGCTCTACTTCTCCTAGCTATCATTACAACCCCTGACCCCATTCAACCAGAACCTATTGTCGCCCTTCTCAGAGCCTATCCATACCTCCAGCCCTTAACACTGAAACTGTTGCAGCTGACAGGACTCCAACTCCTGTCCCACCTAATACAGCTACATTGCAACCAACCGAGCCAGAACTAGCCCTGGATATCAATCCACCCCCACCAACAAGAAGGGAGAGAACCAGGATGTCAGAAAAATGGGCAGGCTTACCAATGGACTTCTCCGGAGAATCAGAAGATGCGACATGGTGGATCATGACCATGGCCAACTACTTCTCCATGAATGATGATATCTATACCTACAATCAAGACAGAATCAATACTGCCTTGAATAAAATGAGCAAAGGAAGAGGAAAGACGTTCTCAGAAGCATACTACAATCAGCAAGAAGAAGGAACAGTCCCAGATATAGAAGGCTGGAAAGCTTTCAAAGAAAGATTTCTTGTGGCGTTTTCATCCAAGGAGGACCACTTGGACCACAGGAGGAAGTTAGCTGCTCTCAAACAGAAGGACAAAGACTCCTTCCCTATGACAAAGAAGTTGCAGGAGTATACACAGGACTTCCAGCTTTACACCAGAAAAGCAAAGATGATGGATGATACCACCCTGATGGAATGGTTCATCAGAGGCCTCAACCCGTTGATCGCGGAAAAAGTCATAGCCATAAAAGAGCCGGAAACCTTTAAAGACTGGATTGAAGCCACTCACAGGCAAATGAGACAGATCAAGAGAGTTCGAGACCTGAAAGGGAATCGATACAAAGCAGAAGCACACGACCCTAATGCAATGGATGTCGATGTCATCAAACTATCCCCATTCAATTGTGCTAAACATGTAAAGGAAAATTGCTGCTTTATCTGTCACAAAGTAGAGTACTCTACCAGGAACCATCCACAACCAGGAACATCTTCCCACACTAAGTTCCAAAAGAAGGAACAAACCAAGGAAATCTCCGCTACTCTGGCACCATCAGCAATCGCCGATTACATCAAGGTTCTCGGAGACAAAGACATAAAAGAAGAAGACATCATCAAGATCCTCAAAGAAGTATATGAAGAACCTGTTTACCAAGGAGAAGAGGAGGAGGAAACCATCGCTAAAATAAGCACAGAAGAACTCAGAAACTGAGTAGAATGAGCAAAGGGTTTTTAATGAGGAGAGCTCAATCAGTGTGTAACTCTTCTAAGACCTGGAATGTACAATCACTAGAATGAAAGTCAATCACAATCCCCATTCAAATACTTCCAGGAATCACTGAATTAAAAGCCCTTGTCAACAGTGGAGCAACCAATTGCTTTATCAATGAATCCATAGCTTGGAAATTACGACTCCCCCTCATGAAACTCAAAATACGAAGAATCGCCATCAACCCAGATGGGACATCCAATATGGGAGGAGATATAACCCATAAAACCACTATTACTACTTCCATAGGAGGAAGAAGGGAAAGCAGGGACTTTCTAATAATCAAAAGCAGAAAGATGGATATGATCCTGGGAATAAGCTGGCTAGCTAAACATAACCCAATAATTGACTGAGTTCATAGGGAACTCAAAGGGGGAAAAGAAGTATCGATCCTGAAGAACAGTGATACCTGATCAAGTACCTCACCACCAATCTAGCAGAGGATCCAAATGAGGAAGTACTCATCTGATGCTGCACAGATCAGGAAGAAATCCACAAGCTCACCATCTCTACGGATCTCGCTTGAAAGGAACAAAAAGAGAAGATAGTGTTACCTGCCAAATTCCGACAATATCAACAGGTATTTTCAGAAGAAGCCACAACAACACTCCCCCCTAAAAGAAATTATGACCACCATATCGACCTTCTCCCATCATTTACACCCTGACGAGCAAAAAATTACCCTCTAAATCCGGAGCAAATAGAAGCGTGCAGGAAATTCATTGAAGAAAACCTTAAAAGCGGGAAAATACAGACATTGAAATCCCCCCAAGCATCTCCTTTCTTTTTTGTTGATAAGAAGGACAGAAAACTCTGACCTTGCCAAGACTACTGATACCTAAATGAGCATACGGTCAAAAATGCTTATCCATTACCACTTATCGGAGATCTGATCAACAAACTAAGAGGATCAAAGATCTTCACCAAGATGGACATACGATGGGGGTATAACAATGTGAGAATAGTACCTGAGGACAGATGGAAGGCTGCCTTCATCACACCTATAGGATTGTTCAAACCAACTGTTATGTTCTTCGGACTCTGCAATTCCCCCACCACTTTCCAGGCATTAATGGATGACATCTTTGCTGACTATCTAGCCGAAGGATGGCTAATCATATACATGGACAACCTCCTCATTCATTCACCTGACCAACGTACCCACAATGAAAGGACAAAAAAGGTCCTAGAAAGAATGATGGAACATAAACTCTACCTCAAACTGGAAAAATGTTCCTTTGATACTAAGAACACCAAATACCTGGGAATGATCATCTCGGAAGGACAAACAGAGATGGACCCCATCAAACTCAGAGCCATTAAAGAATAGAACCCCCCAACCACCATAAAAGGAGTATGCTCCTTTCTAGAATTCTGTAACTTTTACTGAAAGTTCATCAATGGATTCTCCACCAAAGCCAGACCCCTCATTGAACTAACCAAAAAGGAAATAAAATGGTCATGGGGTCCCCCACAAGAAAATGCCTTCTGAGAACTACAGAAACAATTCTTGGAAAAACCCATACTCTCAATCCCTGATCCAAACAAACCCTTCTTCATAATGACAAATGCATCACTCATGGGGACCGGAGGAATATTAATGCAAAAAGATCTCAATGGAGATCTCCACCCATGTGCATATAGAACCAGCACCCTATCACCTGCAGAACGAAACTATGACATCTATGACAAAGAACTCCTAGGAGTAATATATGCCCTAGATGACTGGAGACATTACCTCACCAGAACACACCACCTGGTAACACTTCTAACCGATCATAAAAACCTCCTATACTTCAAAGAAGCACAGAAACTCTCCAGACGACATGCACGATGGCAATTATTCCTACAAGAGTATGATCTGGTGTTTCATCACCTCCCATGAACACAAATGGGTCTGGCAGATGCCCTATCATGAATATCAAACCCAAACATTGAAAATGACAACAACCAAATCCATCTTCTTCCAGAAGAACTATTTGTCAACCAAATAGATCTCATATTATGAGACAAAATTAAGATCTCATTGGAAAAAGATCCGCTGGTATTGGACGCATTGCAATGCATGTACAAAGAAAACCACATCCCTGACAAATCTCACCCTTTGGACTGGACATATGAAAAAGGACAACTTTACTTCCGCCACCACCTCTACATACCCCCTGATGCATGAAAAACCCTGGTCCACTCCATCCACTCATCTGCTGCTGGAGGACATGGCAGACAACATCAAATGATCCAACTCCTATCCCGTGACTATTGGTGGCCAGGACTCTCCACTTTCATCAGAAAATATATTGCTGGATGCCCAATATGCCAGCAAAACAAGAATATCAACAATCCATCCCATCCACCACCAATCCCTATCTCTGCTACCAGTCCCCACCCCTTTCACACCATCTCCATGGATATGATCACCAATCTACCCTCCTCCCAGGGATTGGACTCTATATTGGTCATGGTGGACCACAGACTTAGCCAAGGGGCAATTTTCATCCCAACCACCAAAACAGTTGATGTGGCAGGAGTGGCAACCCTATTTTTCAAGCATGTATTCCCACACTACATTCAAAGGTTATCTCTGATAGGGGTCCACAATTCACATCAGCATTTGCCAAGGAACTAGCTCACCTACTCAACTATGACATCACACTATCCACAGCCTACCACCCACAAACCAACAGAGAAACAGAACGAGTCAACCAGGAACTGGAAACATACCTCAGAATATTTTGCCAAGGACAACAGGACCTCTGGAGCAAACTACTCCCAATGGCAGAATTCAATTACAACTCTTCGGTACACTCTGCAACTAAACAATCCCCATTTCACCTAATAATGGGCTATGAACCAAGGGCTTACCCGTCTATAGGAAAAACCTTCAACCCCACCCTCAAAAACTGCCTCCATCAATTAGGGAATGCCCGAGATGAAGCCCTAGCAGCCATCACCAATGCCCAACAATTCTCCCACAACTTCCCAAAGTTCAAACCTTGGAAGAAGGTGACAAAGTGTGGTTATCAAACAAAAACCTTAAAACCTCCTATCCATCTAAGAAACTCGGTCCAAAAAGGGAAGGATCCTTCCCCATCATGAAAGTACTATCTCCCATAACATATCAATTGGATTTACCCCCAAACTGGAAAATCCAGAATGTATTCCACACCTCCCTTCTTTTCCCATTTGTCCAAAACAACAAATATGGAATTGCCGGAACTCTACCCCCCCCTCCTGAGATCATAGGTGATGAAGAGGAATATGAAATCGAGCATATCGTCAACCACAGAGGACATCCAGGCCACAGATTCTATTTAGTGCAATGGAAAGGATACTCTACTGCAGAAAACACCTGGGAACCTGAAAACAATTTCACCCATGCAGACGAGACCCTCAAAAGCTATAAAGAGAGGCACAAGTTATGATCAACGATAAACAACCCACCGAACGCTGCAATTTCTACAAGTTCTCACTCAAAACCAACAAACCCACTAAATATTCCTATCGATTCTCACGAATCTCAGTTTTTATCCCAAAAAGAAAAAGATATTACGACCAGCAATACATTCAAACTCATCAGTGCTATTGTCGGAAATGGTATTGCCCCTACCACTATTAGCCCACCATTCCTTTTTTAATCATCAACCATTCTCTTCTATTCTTTCTACCCTATGAATGCCCACCCCTTCCCATTTTAATCATGCTATGCTTCATTATCCAAATTCAATTTGAACTCTACACTGACAATATCAATCTCTCCTCTCACGCTGCCATTTTCTTCCTCCTATATGTCCCTTATCCTTGCCCTGATCAAAGATGTCTTCAATCTCCAGATCCTCCCTCCCTCTTATAGGAGAATTGCTTATGCCGCCATTTTGGATGATCCCCAGGGATTGGCCTTATTAAAAGCCAACCTAGAACTTAGGAAATTATCCTCAGTCATCCTCCTCATCGAAACTTATTGCAGCTATGTCTCCACAAGACTCCTGGTCAAAGAGAACCTCATTGAGAACGTTAGTGAGGTGATTGCAGAAAATCTCCGCACAGCTGGGGTCCAGACCCTCGATGCCCTCCACTTCTGTGGATTGGGATACTTCATCAAATGACTCCCCACCTCCACTTTCTTCGGAAAGATCTATCCCATCTACCTCCAACTCTCCAGAAGTATGGGACAGTGAGGATTTATCGACATCGAACTTGCGAGACAGTTCGCCTTCCTTAATGGCAGCAGTTTTCCATTTGAGATTAAGCCGGATTGACAGATCAGAGGAGAATCAGCAGATAGTGAAGAACGAGAGAATCTTCTTCCCCTCCCAGTTCGTATCAACAAACCTCTTATGGAAGTTAAGGTCCCAGAAACTTTGGAAAGATCTGACGGAGAAATCAATGAGCCTCCCCTGCAACAACCCTCGCTCCCCACCACCCTGACCACCCACTCCTTACCCAGACACCCTCAGCAACCTAAGCGACCTCTCTCCACCAGAATCTCCTTCTGCCGAAATGACACCCTGTCCTCTCCAACCCTCTCCCGAACTTACCAATGCTATCAATGTGGAAGTCCCCACCATCTCCGACCCTCCTGCCCCCACTACACCTGTCCTTACTGCCGACAGGATGCCCCAGGACACCCCCAGTGAAACAACCTCTTGAGAGTTGTATCTTTAACCAACCAACCAGAGCCACTATCAGCTATGAAAGCTATAGGGTTTAGATGGAAGGAGTTCTTGGTGCTGCAATAGCGAGATCGATGAGTTCTAGTACCTCGAGTACCAGTGTCCTCAACGAAGCAGCCTTCTTGAGTTCAGTAATAAACACCAAAGAGTTCTAATGCCTCGAGCACTAGTGTCCTCAATGGGTAGCTTTGGTCACAACGACTTAGTGACCTCTTCCTTAAGGCTTTTAGAGAGGGAAATCTCCAAGACCACTAAACTGGGGATCCAGTCTAGCGCTCCTGGGCCTTTATATACTACTCTACTGTATGTACATGTTTGGTTCTACCTAAACAGGAACATCCAATAGAAATACTTCAAAGTATTAAGGAATTCATATATTCCTATGAATCTTAAGATATATCAATATAATAATCAGAAATGAAAGTGGTGCCACTTGTGGCAGCCAATCATAGGGGTTTGATAATAAATATCAAATGGAACCTGTGCATGCCAGTGCAAGGCAATGCATATACCCTGTGCCCATCTAGAGTCAAGGTGAGTCATAGATAAGATGGATCATATCCACCAATAGGGTTAGATCCTGAATATGAAATAGAAAGGAAATGAAAACATAATGTTTACCAGCAGGTATAGATAGGAAGATCAGAAGTAGAAGCCTGCGGTAATTAAATACTTGAGGTTACTGCATGTTCAACATGCGTCTTCAATGAGGTGAGAAGCAATCAATGCTTCTGTGAAATGGATGTGGCAGCATGCTGCACACATGAGGCATAGGTGAGGACAACACATGTACAACACATGTTGTGACTTGGCATAATTGGGATCGTTAGAGGGATCCCCCTTCTAAGGATAAATATGGAAAGTATTTCCCACGATAGCGGAAAAATACTAAGTCTTGAGTATTAAGGATTGACTAGCAATCCGTAGTGCTTAGAATAAGACTTGGAGTTAAATAGTAATGGAGATCTTGTGACCGTGCACGTGATTATTGGCATAAGGCATGTAAGCATGTGACTAGCACATGACCGTGAGAGTATCTTGATAAATAGTTACGATGAAGGCTTGGAAAAGTATAATCGTAACAGTGACGGCACAAGGAGTCGCAAATCTCTTCCTAAAGCATGTTTTCCCCCGAATCGGACTCCACGACTCCATTATCTCGGACAGAGGCCCCCAATTTGCCAGTGCATTCACTCAAGAGATGGCGAGGTTGCTCCAGTACGACCCTAAACTCTCCACAGCGTACCATCCCCAGATGGACGGAGAGACGGAAAGGGTAAACCAGGAGTTGGAAACCTACCTACGAATCTTTTGCCATAAAAACCCATCCTCTTGGAGCGAAATCCTCCCCATAGCCGAATTCGCACACAACTCGGCAACTCACTCCACTATGAAACAGACCCCATTCTTACTGATGAATGGGTACGAACCAAGAGGGTTCCCCCCAATTACCACCACCTTCATTCCAGCAGTGCAATATTCCCTAGATCAATGGGGAATGGCGTGGAAAGAAGCATCAGCAGCCATCGAATTCACCCAGAAAGATTACGACAGATGCCAAAAACTGAAAACGTACAAGCCGTACAAGATTGGAGATCTGGTGTGGCTGTCCACAAAAAATCTATGAACCAAAGGAGAACTAAGAAAACTGAAACCAAAGAGAGAGGGCCCATTCAGGGTATTACGAAACATCAATAACATCACTTTCGAGCTTAACCTCCCGGACACCTGGAAAATCCACAACATATTCCATGCCTCATTACTACACCCCTTTAACGAAACCGACGAATACGGCCCCATTTCCCCAGAACTTCCGGTAACTTTGGATGAGGAACCGGAATTTGAAATAGAAGACATAATCTCCCATAAAGGGAAATCTCATAACATCGCATACCTAGTCAAGTGGAAGGGTTATCCCCATTTGGAGAATACATGGGAACTGGAAGCCAACTTTACCCATGCGGATGCCCTCTTAACCGCATATAAACGGGCCCATCGAAT
>JBBPJU010000961.1:0-15484 GCA_038088875.1 Austroboletus festivus
TCTCATATCGTCAGGGTGTCTGTCATGATCCTTCGCATAGTAACATCACTATGTTCGCACAGTCCCACTGAGTTACTCGACATTTCAAACTGCCCATCCCCGTTCAAGCCGTTCCCCTGAGGGCGTAGTAGATACTCCATTATGCTGTCGATCGGTAGGCTTGCGAGCAATACATACATACTGTACGCACATTGTCTACTAATTGGAACAGTTCCTCCGAGTCTGGGAGAACGGGGGAGCTGAACGACCTATATCACGATCAATGGCGCAAGGGTTAACTATGACATGGGGGTCCCTAGCTAGGGAGACGCGATCCGAAGTAACAGGTAGCGGTGGTTCGCCGCCATTCGCTCGATCTAAGTATATACGCCGTGCTGGCAGATGATGAATACGACAGAGCGAAGCAATGATATGGTAATTATTCAAAGGTCTCCCTCAGCCATCACAAGCACTTTGCATTTTTTTCGATGCTTGAGTTTCAGTAACAAATCTCGTCGAATTATAGTAATGCATACACGAGCCGTACATATACATATCTAGATGACAATCCAACTTGTGACTCAAAACAGAATAGCTAAAAAAGTTACGGCAAACCTACATACGGCCCCCCTCTCTTACTGTACTCACGCTTCGTCCGTATTCGTTTTCACTGCAACAGGTGTTGGCGACTGAGCCAGCTTACGGAAGATCTACGTTAAACACGCTCATGAGCAATCTCCTTCGAATTAGGCAGAGAATGAACCTGCCTGTGTGAAGCATTCCACTGGCTGAAGACCGTTCACGGCCCACTTGCCGTCGATAATCACAAACGGCACACCATTGATTCCCTGCGCCTTTGCAGCCTCGATCATCTTCTCCACACACTCTTGATACTCTGTAGAACGTAAAAACGCTGTTGCCTTCGAAGTGTTTCGATAAGTCGATGAAACTATCGGCATTAAATGACCAAGATATACCTCCTCCTTGTTCATGAGACCAGCGCTAACGGCTACATCAACCAGCACCGCTTCATCACCAATATTCATCTTTTTTGCAAGACACGCGTCGAAAATGAACATGTTGATCTTATCCTGCATATCTGATCCACCGTTCTTGTATGCTTTGACAGAAAGTCGGTGTGCTTGAATAGTCGCAGTGACAATGCTATCATCCGCGCTGTATAAGATATATCAAAGAGAGCGATAACAGCAGGTATTCAAGGGACAGACATTTTCAGACCCGCCTTTTGCGAGAGCTCGGATGCCGCCTTTAGTAACAGCTCTGCCTTCTCCTTCCCATACTTCTTTACAAGATAGGGGTTTCGCCAAGCGATTTGATCCTGGGGGAGAGCAGATACATTTACCAGCGTAAACGGCCGGAATTCAACATCGAAGCGAATGGGCAGATCGCGACAGGCTTCGATTGCATCACGGATAGCTTTGTCGCATATGTAACAAAAAACACAGAGCTACGCAACGCAGGTGGCTCTTAGCAAATAACGGAGAAGTCAAAGAATATAACGTACATAGTCAGACATCACGATGATTTTGACAGGACGGAGAGATCCTGGTGATGTGGCAGTATCTACGCTAGACGCCGACCCGATTTTCGAAGTAATACTAGTTATCAAAGGAGTCGATGAAACATGAATAGGCTCGAGAATGAGCGCTGACCTTTGTAAACCGGTAGGCCGACTGAACAGGATAGAGATGGTAGTCAAATACGATCCCGACACAATCTAGGTACATACCTCTCTGTACCTAATGAGGCATCCCGGACACAGCGATAACTGCTCTCGGATACGACGCTGAGAGATTCAGGTTGACCAGGCTGGACAATTTCACATTCTCCCATTGCCGCATCAATGAAACTCTCCAAACCACTGCATATCCTGCTTAGATCAAATAGGACAATCATACCTAGCCAAAACAGACCTTGTAGTTTGAAGATACGCCACACCTACATGTCGCTAGTGGCTAATGATATGATACAGGGCTAAAACACTTACCCTCTCTTACCACTGTGTTGTAGCTTTTGGATATCGCCTCGATCAATAGAGCATCTTGTATCAACTCTTCGGGTTTGAGTATGTTCTAAAACACGACAAGCACGTCAACGCTTGAACCAGGAAACTTATAGGCACAACAAACCTTGGCGAGAAGGGTACCCCAGTCGCTGTCATGCGTAATCGCCACCTTTGCGGATGGTTCCTGCAGAACAGTATCTATACCACATCTCTGATATGACACTGCAAGAAACATTACCTTTTGGAGTATATATCGATTGATGACGTCCGACGGATGGAACATCTAGCAATACCTTCAGGACCTACGATGGCCACTACCAACGGATCGAACACCTACCGGTAATACCGGAGGCACTTGCGAAATCTCGACGCGCACCTCTCCGCGTGCTTCATACCCAGCGTCATCGCTCGACATGCCGATCGTCCTTGAAATACCCCTCCAGGCACTAGACAGCCATGACTCGCTAGAGCTAGGCCGCTGGAAACTGACCCATTTCTGAGGGACACCCTGTCGATTACTCCTCAGCGCAATCTTGAACCCGCGGATGATCACCGACTGATTCGAGATCTCAGACCCGTCTTGCGGACTGAACCGCCAGTCCACATTCTGCATCGACTGCCAACCAAACGTTGACCTGACGCTCTCGCCCTTCTCGCGCGGGTGCACGATGAACTGCGCTTCAGAGTCGGTCCCATCTTCACTTTCGTACGCCGCGGTCACCCACGAACGGGCCTTGTGGAAGCCGGTAATGACATATATGGCATCGTGACTGATTATCCGCCCGAGCTTGTCCTCTGCGAATTCATACCACGACGCGGCCTGGCGAGAGGCCAAGTCGAAAAAGGGACGCGGATCCCGGATATCGTGGCAGTCTGCGCCTTCAGGAAGGATGAGAAAGCCACCTTCGGTTTTAGATAGGTTGAACCTGTGACATGCTGTGCGTGATGGGTCGATTCTATCCAACGTGCCATTCAACGAAAGGAGTGAGCATTATCGTCCTTTTGGGACGACGAACCAAACGCACTTTGGTAGCACATCCCCAGCGATAGGCCCGTTGTTGTCCATCTGCGCCACGGAAGGACTCATCACAACCTGCCCAGCGCTCTCTGCGTTCAAAACGGTCTTGATGTCCGCTTCGCTCAGCTGAATGGGGTTAAACCCATCTGGGAGACCAGCCCCCTTGTTAAACTGCTCGTCCTCGGGCAGACAAATATTGAAAAGGACCTCAAAGTTGCCATGCCTAGCGACGAAGCCAACGTCGCCAATCCTGAGGCCTTGAGGGTGATACGAATAGAACTGACAGCTCGGCTCCGGACCCCATAACGGGTAACCACGAGTAGAGGCGACCTGTCGTGCATAGATATCCTGTGAAGACCTAAGCTGCATGATGGTTCGAGTTCTTGCCAAGCTCTGCAAAGGGTTTCCACTGGAAGGTACTGACGCTCAGTCAAGATGAGCTGCGCCTTTATAAGTAAACGGGTTAGTCAGTAAGTACACAAACAAATTTGAATTGATCTTAGTGCCACTAAACTATTAAAACGACGAAAACATATAGACAAAGCTATCTAGCGACCCAAAAGCGCGACAGTAGAGATTAATCAACGGGTATATTAGTATTGTATCCATCTTGGTGCGAGAAAAAACGAGCGTGAGCGAATCCAAGACCTCCAAGTTCAATTCCAGAAATCCGGATCCGGGCACAAGTGCCTCAAACAAAGCTACCCACTGCCAGGACAATGATCGATGAGACAACAGTTGTCCACGACACCGCACTGACACCACGTCGGCAACTTCCAGTGCCCACGGTCAGGGGACACAGGTTGGAGCCTTTCAGTGATGTCACTGGCATGAGTATCTGAATATCGCAAACGAGCGCCAAATCAGCCATCGCAAATTGCATCACTATCCTAGTCGCACCTTTGGCATACCTTCATCCGATCGAACTGATATGCCTCCGTTCTCTCCCGAATAAAACGGACGACAAGTAAGCACGTCTACGAGTTTTTGTCCGCCCTTGAACAAGCGGTGCGTCACATTCCATAGCACAGAGTTTGTTTGCTGGCTACCAATATTGGTCAACAGGGCCAGGAGAGGCGGTTTTGAAACAACAAGCGTGTTTGGCGAATTGGCATCCAGAAATTGCATCTAATTGGGACGAATCAGCCGTCATCCTCTCGAGTTGAGAGAATAACTGACCGGAGTCGTCAGAAAAAACTTTTCAGAGGAAATCGCGGCTCTCCGGGCTTGATTCAGCACTGAAACCATTATATAGAAAGGATGCACGGGATCGTATCGGGTATGCCAAAGTCTACGATCGAAATGAGCATTGCCATGGTTGGGCATAGTCGGACACTTGCGCTTCATGATTGCTTGGAGGTTGGCTCCCAGAAAGATCTTGTTCCTGTCCTGACATCCTGTAAATGGGAATACTTTGACTGATAACAATGGATAGAGTTACCATAAAAAAGTATGGGGATACCATCGTAAATGAACGGCCAGACGATGGCATTTGCTCGGAGCTACGCGCGATATATCGGATATCCTTGGCTAGAGTATAGAACTATGCGCACCGCTGGATCGCTGGTCAGTGAGCCAAAACGAGGTTGATCGTGATTCTCCAGAAATGATCCTGTCATAAAGGTACCACTCGTGTACTCGCCCTGCGATTGTTGAACGATGCTCTTCAACGCATTGAAGTCGCCTTGCGGGGATGTGAACGCAGACACGAGTTCGAACCAAGTCGGATAATCCAAGACAGCGTTCATCACGCCTTTTGCCGTCAATCGCGCTGCCGACGACTGAATGTTCCGACTCACTGGTATAGGGACTGGTATAATTGACGTCCACAGAATATACCTAAAGAAAATGCCAGAGGGGTTCTTTTCGCTTAACAGTTCTCATACCTCTCCGAGAGTAAAAATTCCCGCCTGATTCGCGAAGCTGCCCCAAAAGGCCTTTGGAACAAACTTGACTGTACTCAGTCTCAGTCCGTCCGCCCCAAACTCCGAGATCACGTTTGTGATCCAGTTGTTAAGAGTCTGGATGACATCGGTGTTTTCCGTATCCACGTCTGCCCATGGCATATTCTTGTCGCCGAGCCAACACTGTTCCACTTCCGTTTGGTTGCTGTAATCGGTGATCCAGCAGACCGGATGGAAATCTGAGAGATCGATGAAAGGCTGGACCTCGGTAGTGTTTTTGACGAGCATGGTCGTATTAGCCATCGCACGTTCCACAGCAGTCGTGTTGAAGAGACGCGGAGACACCATGTGATTGACGACAATATCGAGCATGAGGTACATGCCTCGCGCGTGAAGGGAGTCGCTGAGGTTTTTCAGGTCAGTGGTTGTACCAAAGTGTGAATTGACCGAGTTTATATCCTGGGGCCAATAGCTAGGCCAAAATCTGTCAACAAGAGATCAGGGAGACAAACGAGTGTGACGACATACCCGTGATAAGCCTCGCCCATCGGGGTCTGGCCCTCGATGTTGGAAAACGGCGGAGAGATCCAGATGGCATCAAAACCCATGCCCTGAATGTAATCGAGATGATCAATGATACCTCTCCATGTACCACCGCAGTATTGAAGAGCAGAGGTATTGCAAGGAACATCGTAAGCGGTATCATCGCTAACGTCTTGGAGAGCAAATCTGTCTGTCATTATCTACGGCAACGTGTCACATCCATTACACAGTGAAGAAGGTATAAAATGTACCTGGTAAATTGAGCGTGACCTCCACTGCTGTGCATCGGCAGCCAACGATCGCAAAGATGAAAAACTTGTCCAAGCCAGTAAAAAAAGGAGGGAAGGGAACGCTACTGCGAGAGATTGCATGCTGATGCCCGGCCCTGCTAGTCAGTACTAGAACGCCGACGGTGCCGTGCCAAGGTACGATGGGCGAGTCCTCGGTAGCATGCGCAGAGATGGTCAACCGCAGCGGGCTTCTGTGGCTGCATTCCATGCCGTTGACCCTCACCGGCAATTCACCATACGAATTTGTGTTGGCGCACCAGGAAGATGGCGCGACGTCATCACGTGTTACGAAAGTCAATCTCCACTCTTCCTTTGAAACTTGACGACGTGCGCAAAATTTTACGAACCAGGCTAAACTTGGTTGAGTAGTTGCGTTCCACGCTACTCACAAAACATGGTGCTCTCTGAACCCTTTGGATCCACTAGCTGGAAAGTGGGCCTGGGCCGCTTCGGAATGTATTAATACTATATGTTTTCGTACATCTATATGACTTTGATGTACTCTGACTGCAGGTCAGTTATACTGCTTGTCAAAGGACAAAAGACGGTTAGTCGATGGAGTGGAGCAACTTGGAGGCGAAGAAGCCGAGCCCTTTATTACCACACCTGGTGGCACGAGGCGATCCAAGTAAACTTCAAAGCCTTTTCCATAGACATGCATTCAACAAATCCGGCTGTTTCTGCTACTTGGAGCGACTGTCATTTTGACCAATTTGTCGATGATAAAAAAATCGAACTGGCTTTTGGGCTATATGGCTACTTGTTCGGCTTGGTATGCCCCAAAGCAAAGGAAAAGGATGTAGACTGAGTTGACTTGGATTGCAACACCGCTTAGAGGAGTTGACCACCATGTTCTCGAAGACGCTGGATGACGTTCTTCGAACTGCTCAAAACTCGCCCTTGTCCACGGCAGTCGGCATCCTCACAGTCGGCCTTTCAACTCTCTACCTCCTTCAGTCCTGCCGCTCTCGACGAACATCCAAAATCCCCCCGGAATGCGAGCGCGTGCTCATCCTTGGTGCAACGAGTGGCGTGGGGCGAACATTGGCTCATAAATATGCATCTCGCGGCGCTTTCGTGTGCGTCGTAGGCAGGCGACAAGTCAAGCTCGGGGAAGTCGTGCAAGAATGCAAGGAACTTTCTGAAAAACGGGGATTCAAGGATCATGTACTGGGTGTCTTAGGTGATTGCTCGAATGTACAAGACATGGTCCAATTGCGTGAAACGCTACATAAAGGTATTGGGCTGAAATGTCGCGGGTATTCTTAGATGCTCATGCTTGAGTGTAGCATGGCATGGGCTCGACACACTTATCCTCACCGCCGGTGTTTCCGCTCTTCAACCGCTCATGTCCGTTGCAGGTGTAGACATGTCCGTACCAGACATCGTCGGTTCGCAAGCTAGTCCAGAGGGCCTCCAGCATGCTGTAAAGGCGGCCACAGCTGCGGCCAATGGTAACTTCATCGGCCCGTACATCGTTGCAGTCACATTCGTAAGACGTTTTCACGGTGCCCTTGAGAAATGATTGGGATTCAGTATCTGAACAGATTCCCATGCTCTCGTATACCTCGTCCTCGCCATCGGTTCTATTGTTCTCGAGCACAGCAGCATTAATTCCCGCCCCAACACGCTCTCTGTATTCCGCGACAAAAGCTGCTTCGTTGCTACTGTATCAATCGATAGCTATCGAACATCCCTTGATCAAGTTTACGTTCTTCCTTCCCGCGACCATCGAAGGCTCTTTTCGCGCCTCTGCAGTTGATAATCCTCCCGGTGTTTCCAGCCCCACGCTTCATGAATCTGATCCAAATAAACACGGCATGAAACGCGAATCCGTCGCGGATCAATGCATTCGTGCGATTGACGCGGGTGAAAAGGTGGTATTTACCCCATCATACTTTAGAATCGGCCATCTCCTCTATTGGTTATGGCCAGCATATGTCGAGTGGAGAGCAAAAGCCAAATACAATTTCAAGTAAAACCTTCCTGGAGGAGTGTGATAGATTGTGTTGAAAATTGTATTTATGATATCTTGCCATTCGTGTTTTTGTCTTTGAGATATATTGAACCGAAACTCGGCAAGGCGGCACACTAACTGAGTGAAAATAAACTGTCACCCGAATATAAGTTGATAGGCATCGACGGCACTTGTTGGCCTTCTCTTGATGTCTGCTGACTAAAGACCCTCTTGATTAGATACCCATCTAGATACCTAAACCTCGATGTCCACCCCTCCGTTCGTTGTGTTCGGATACGGGTCTCTCATTTTCAAGGTATGTCGCCACATGATCGAAGGATCTGGTAGCTGAACTGCCGAACTGCCATGCCCGGCTGGGTCGATAGCCTCCTCCGCATGTTATATCACAAGGTATATTATGCCAGCATTCCACTATTACTTACCCTCTGAGTTCTTTCCCGAACGTTTCGCTAGTTTCTGGATTCCTGAAAGGCTACGTACGACGGTTCGCACAGAAATCACACGACCACAGGGGCACCCCAGAGGTATGTATCTTCATGATCTATCATATCTCCCTTGCGAGATCAGGCGTCGGGCTTAATTCTGATGTTTCGCGAATGTCTTGTATCATGTCAAGAACCCTGGACGCGTTGTGACACTGATCCATAAAGAAGATTGGGACGCATTTTCCGCGTCTGTACGTAGCTTGGAAGCTTTTTGTTCCTCGCGTTGATGTTGATCCAAGTATTGAATAATAGGATGCCTTTCCCGATGAAGATATCGTGTGGGGCAAGTACTTCCATCTTACCATCAATGCGCCCATGGATTTACCATGTTGCATGCTGCGCAATCTCGATTAGGTGTAGCGTATACCATAGACCCGGCATATGTCGCCGAAGTGCGTGATTACTTGGGTGAGTCTCCCATGCGCGATACAGCTTTACTGTCCAATTCAACAAATGACGGATTGGCATTACAGACTACCGCGAAAAGGTTCGTGCATTGGTGGCGAAACTGTCTCGCTCGCTCGCCCGTCTGGGTCAGATCTCATGCGAGAAATTAAACCTTGTGTTTCGATGACGACAGGACGGATATACGATGGAGACACTGGATATATATACCATGGAAGATGGGATGGCGAAAGTCATTATCCACGACGTACGTCCGTACACTGTTCCTCTTATCTTTACAGTTGGACTGTGCCCTGAGGTTCCGACAACCAACTTTTGTGATGTCAGGCATATGTGCGTATGGCACTCAGCTTGTAAATACAACGAGATGACTCTGAAGTGACTTTGCCAGTGCTATGTCGGCCGACCTGATAACCCTTCATTCAGTATGTCTGAACACTTCCCTTCCTATACTATGTCCTCATAATGTTCAATAAGTCGGATCTGAACCCCTTGACACCCTTGCAGCGCACATCTGGCGTTCTGTTGGACCCTCTGGCAGGAACAAGGTATGTCCAACTCTCAAGATTCTTCCTTGTCTTCCAAAAACAACGGGCGGATGTGTACTGTAGGATTACCTTTATCAACTTGCAGAAAGCGTCCGCG
This sequence comes from Austroboletus festivus, assembly GCA_038088875.1. Lineage (NCBI taxonomy): Eukaryota > Fungi > Basidiomycota > Agaricomycetes > Boletales > Boletaceae > Austroboletus > Austroboletus festivus. The sequence continues at coordinate 9,274 of JBBPJU010000961.1, forward strand.
CGTTGGCACCGACATCCCATGACCCCCACTTGTTTGCTCTTGAGGTATGTTTTACCTGGTTTTTATCGTGGGTGACCGTTTTCGCATAGAAAATGGCTGACCGGAGCCTTTACGACTATAGTCTAGAATCCGACAGCTCGACGCGGAAAGTGTGTGAGGAAGATAGCAGAAGATTTGGGAGGGCCTACTGTAAAGTAGTCTCGTGCTAGAGTCTCCACTCTCAATCTATGCACGACCATATAATCGATATGCCAGGGATGCCATTGGATTTCCTTTGGCCAAAGAACAAGATAAGTTCTCTTGTTACACGATCCACGTCGGGATTAAGCTGTGACAAGCCTGAATTATGATCAAAGACTTATGGTCACCAGACTACCTGCATGAGGCAAGCTGCGATCGTTGATGGTCTTTCAGACTACAGATCTGCTAGATGGTTGGCACCTCGCATATGTGAAGAACCCAGTATCGGACTAGTAGTGCGGTTTGAGAATTAGTGTGAATCCTGGGGCAGACACCAACACGTATTCAATCCTGCCCATTTCTTCTCGAAGGATTACCATCATGTTCGTGGCTTTTCGCCGACCTCCAGTTGGGATGATCTGAGCCAGTGATCGGTAGGGTACCTTCGCAGTGTTGATGACAACCCATCGGAATGAAGTAACATAGCCATATGTCCTACAATGGCAAGTCTTAAGCCATCGGTTGAACCGATTTGACTCCGAAGGGCTGCTGGCGGTGTACCGTGCCGCATGAACTTGATGGAGGACACTTTGGTGACTACTTTTCGATTCGTTTCACCAGACCTTAGGCCTTCGGGTTCATCATCTACCCTGTCATATTTCTCACTATGACAGACTCTCCTTCCTCATACCCACATCACATCATCCCATCCGTGGAGGAACAAGCCCATCACTCTGACATCCATGAAGGTGAAGTCGATGGGGAGGATTTTCCCTCCGCAAGCACGCGGATTGTGGCCGAAGTTCGAACCAAGTGGACGTATTTCCTTCTGGGCTGTGCCATTTTACTACCTTGGGATGGTAACATCGTCAAATATGTATCTGCTTCATCGGTGCTCATGATACTCATGTTTAGTGGTACTGAACGGGACGTCGTTTTTCTTGTCCCGATTGGCCGACTCTTCCTATTTTCCAAAGTTTGGCTCTTATATGGCTAGCATGTTCACGTTAACCAAGGTAGTTGGCCAGTTTTGCAGCACGTTTACTTCGGAACAGGTTCGTGGTCATCTTGCAATGCTTGACGAACGCTTACACGTTATATACTGCAGTCATCCTCATCTCGCCGCATATTCGCCTCCACTGGTGCGATAATCATCCTTGTTGTGTCCTTGTGGATCAGCACGTTCATCCGTGGCACCCCGTCTACCTTCTTTGGGTTTTTCCTCTTTATCGCCGCCTCTCTGGGAGTCGCAGCAGCCTATTTGTTGACAGCCGTCTATGCCAAGGCAGCATTGCTTGGCCCATTCTTCATGCGGACCGTTTTGTCAGGAAATGCCTTGATGTCGGTTGTCGCCAGCTCTGTCAACGTCATCAGCTCGCTGATATCTCTCTGGGGTCTACCTCCGCCATCTGTCTCAAAGAAGGTAATGCGAGCTATCGGGAAGGATGACTCCTATCAGGCCGAAGAAGTAGCTGCTCGAATCTTTTTTGGGATTGTAATTCTTTTCTGCGGCGTCGTGTTGGTCGCCTTTGCGCGACTGCCAGTGACCAAGGAACGACGCCGCCAAACTGAAGGTACGGACGAGGGCACACGACTACTCGACGATGGTCACAGTGACTCAATGACTGGAGGCGTCTCGCATGTCTATCAAGTCCTCAAACGGAACTGGATTTACATGTTTCCAATCACATATTGCTTTGCGGTCACTGCAGCGAGTATCTGTTCCATGAACACAATCGCTTTCCGACTGATGCAGTATATATTTGAAACCAGGCGATCTTTCCTGCGGTCACGATTCGCGTGAAACCCATGAATCCAGAATTCCATCCTATGCTCTTTAACGCACTCCACATCTTCACGTTCTATTTCGGAGATCTCATTGGCCGGATCTGCTGCACTTCCACCCAGCTCGCATTTTGGTCCGCCAAAGGGATCCTCATCATGTCTCTCTTGCGGACGTTGTTTATCCCCGTGCTCCTTGCTTGCAACATCCCTCGCCCTACGACGACTTTTGTGTCGCCAATCATATATTCCGATGTCATATTTATGCTCATCATCCTGGCGTTCGGGCTCATGCAGGGCTATACTTTGAGTCTAGGGACAGTTTCTGTTTCATCTCTCAAGCACAACCCGAATCTCAAAGGGCGTCACGAAGACGTGGAGGTTGCCGCCACACTGAGCGGCACCTGTTTGGTCGTTGGTCTGGTTGTCGGATCCACGTTCAGTTTTGCTGTTCAGGCTATGATTTGAGACTTTGAAGTCGCAAAATTGTGATCGGATACAGTAATCATGAAGATAAATGATGGTGTTATCGATTGTTTGCTACTTGTAAGAAGGGGTGCACGAATATGAAAAATACAAGCCGAATTTTGGAGTTCGTTCGCTTTGATGTGAGACGCCTCAGCAGGTGATTACCGGTATCTCTCCTCGGTATTCATGCAATCATGCCATTATGCATTGATAAAATCAGCTGAGTATTATACCAGCTAGGATGTACACCTGCAGGGTCTGCCTAGTTTGTCGTTCGAACAGTGTGAAGTAGCATGATGTCGACTCTGCTTCAACAATCATTAATCACCGGTCACCACCGTAGTGCCCACCGACTGTCCACACCAATCACAACACGCAGTAGCACTATCTGCGACACGCGACTCGGTCATAATAGGCTACTAGCATAATCTGGAGCGATTGGATTGATGGCAACTCGACCGAATACCAGCCGGAGCGGGTTATTATGTACCTGACATGCACCACTTCCTAGGATGGAACGTCGTGATAAGGTACTGTACGTTTATCTCGACTCTTGGTTTATAAGTCGATTTTATAACTTGGCCACAGGCATGCCACATCCCTCCGCTTTGTATGCACGCCCCTTCGCAGAGGAACATACTCACCTCTCTAGTTCGGACGAAGATGGAGTCGGTGGGAACGATTTCAACTCAACAAGCGCCCAGACTTCGACTGAAGCTCGAACCAAGTGGTTATGCTTTCTTTTGGGTTGCGCTATTTTCGTACCCTGGAACGGTGATTAACTTTCATAAACCTACTCATCTTCGTGGTGCTCAGTATAATTCTACCCAGTATTACTGAACGGGACCTCGTTCTTCTTGTTCCGGCTGGCTGACTCCCCCTTCCGCTCCACATTTGGTTCATACTGGTCTAGTGCTTATACATTGAGCAAGTTGGCCTGCCAGTTTTACTGCACGATCACTTCGAAGCAGGTCTGTTGCTCTCTTTAATTGTTAACGAGTACTTGGACGTTGAATATTACAGTCTTCTTCATCTCGCCGCATATTTGCTTCCATTGGCGCGATGATCTTCCTTGTTACCCCCCTGCTACTCAGCACGTTTATCCGAGGCACGACGTCGATCTTCTTTCTGTTCATTCTCTTTATCTCCGTCTCCCTGGCGGCCACATCTGCCTACTTGTGTACTGCCGTCTACGCCTGGGCAGGTCTATTGGGCTCAACATTCCTACAAAACGTCCTCGCAGGACAGTCTGCTATCTCTGTTGTTGCCAATGCCGTGAATGTCGCCAGCTCGGTGGTTTCTCTTTGGGGACCATCTCCACAATCTGCATTGTCAAACATAGTGCAAAACTATGTGAGAGATGATCAACCTGAAGAAGTTGCTGCGCGAATCTTTTTCGTTATCACTATTCTTTTTCTTAGTATCACTCTGGCTATCTATACATGGTTAACTGGGCCCTCTTCCCTTGAATCGGGAACTGGCACCTTGGAAAGACGTCGTCAAGCTAGGGACATGAGCGAGCGTACGCGACTACTCGTGGACGATTGTAGAGACGATATAATGGTAGCCAGCTCACATGTTTTTCAGATCTTTAAGCAGAACTTTGATTTCATGTTCTCCATTGCGTATACATTTACGGTCACGCTTGTACGTGCTCCCAGTATTCCCTGCATCTTTCTCTGACTGATGCAGTGCGCTTGAAAACTAGGCGGTCTTTCCCGCGGTCACTGTCCGTGTGCAATCTGTGAATCCAGGGTTCCACCCCATGGTGTTTACAGCAGTCCACTTTTTGATCTTCAACGTTGGGGATCTTACCGGACGATCTAGTTGTTCACCAGCTCATTTGGTATTTTGGTCCTCCAGGAGGATCCTAGCAGCGTCTCTCTTACGGACATTGTTTATTCCCATTATCCTTTCCTGCAACATTCCTCGGGCTGCGACGGTTCCGCTAGTGCCTTTGTTGATCCCTTCCGACGTCCTCTTCATGCTCACCATGTTTGCCATGGGATACACATATGGTTCTCTCTTGACGCTCGCGACACTTGGCGCTTCGTCCCTCAAGCACAATCCGAGGCTCCAAGGACGCCAAGAAAACGTTGAGGTCGCTGCCACGTTGAGCGGCACTCTTGGAATTGTTGGTCTGGCCGTAGGGTCACTTTCTAGTTTTGCTCTTCAGGCAGTGATATGACATTAAAACTTTGAGTTGTAAAACAAGATTGGCATGTCCTGATGATCGTCATCGATTTAGTACTAGTTATGAACAATGTTTGTTTTAACCTCTATAATCAGTCAGCTCAGAGCAAGGAAACATCGTGTCGTCGGGCTGCCATGTTGTCCTTCTGATCCACTCATAGTGAATTTCTGTCGTTATTCTAAATTTTGCATTCGTCTGGATATAGCCGTTACAAGGAGGGGTTCCGTGCACATGGCTAAGTTTTTCCTACGGTTTTCTAGCCATTCACCCATTTTTGCGTCGAATTGCATGTCCACCGGTGAAGACTACAGTCGTAGAAAATGTCGTAAGTGATACCGTCCTCTCTATCTTCATGCCGGCATAGGCTATCGTCGAACCGAATTGAAATCTGAGGCCAGCCGAATACCAGTTGGAATAGCCGCAACCCAGATCACCCCATTCCAACCTTTATTTCTTCATTGATTTCAAAATTAACATGTCACGGTTCCCTGCTGCACCACGTTTTGCAAGTCCGTCCTCAGAGGAACAAGTCCAACATTCCGGTACCCGAGAAATTATCGAGAGGGATGATCTTTCACCTGCCAGCACGCGGTTGGCAACCGAAGTTCGAACCAGATGGATGTATTTCCTCTTGGGCTGTGCCATCTTGCTACCTTGGAATGGTGATATACTTGCTGCCAAAGTGACCCTCCGGTTTGTAGTACTCATAGCTCTCACCTAGTCCTGGCGAACGGATCTTCATATTTTCTGTCCCGGCTGGCCGACTCCCCTTTCTGGCCGACGTTTGGCTCATATTTATCGAGTGTCTACACCATAACCAAGTTGGTCTTCCAATTTTATTCCACAATCTCTTTGAAACGGGTTGGTGAATCATATTTGATGGATGAGAGAAGGCCCTCATATTAGGATACTACAGTCGTCCCCATCGCATGTCATATGCACCTCCATTATTGCGATGATCCTGCTTGTTGCATGTCTATGGGTTAGCACATTCATCCAAAGTACGACGTCGACATTCTTCCTGTTTGCTCTCTTCATGACAGCTGCTCTCGCAACCGCGGCTGCTTATCTTTGTACAGCCGTCTATGCTAGTGCAGCGCTACATGACCCATCGTCCCTGCGGACCGTTTTATCGGGACATGCTGCCATTGCTGTGATCACTAGCCTTGTGGATGTCTCGAGCGCATTGATTTCACTCTGGGACTTGTCTCCAAGATCTGGCCTGAGGAGCGTAGCGGCCCTGCGAACCAACAAGAGATATGATCAGGCCGAAGAAATAGCTGCACGTATCTTCTTCGGTGCTTCCGTTCCTTTCCTCGGTATCACCTTGGTTACCTATGTGCGATCAGCCAAGCACTTCCAAACTTCCCATCATTCGGTTCCGCGTTCGCTGGAACAACACTGCCAAGTCGAAGAAATTGATGAGAATACTCGACTACTCGCTAATAACTGCAGGGTTCCCACAACGGAAGCCGATTTGCATGTTTATCGAGTCTTCAAAGAAAACTTAACTCTCATGTTTTCCATTACATATTCATTCGTAGTCACCATGGTATGGTCCCATTACTATCGTCATTCACTAGCTCA